>NQII01001665.1:280618-405925 GCA_002778355.1 Clitarchus hookeri
GCTACATTTGGTACTCAAGAACCAACGCTAATGTGCTGCTATCTCTTACGTTCCACAAAAAGCTTTCGAAAATAATTGATTACCAGTTATTGACCAAAAATCGATTCTTTTAAAATTTTTTTTTCTGTTAAGGATTGCGAAGGGAATTACGTAACGGAAATATTCAAATGCCTTTCTATATTTTGCAAGTTTATTTAAAACTTACAAAGATAAACTGCGGAAATAACAACGCTAATACTAAAATTACATCTTAACCTAGAATTATCTTATAAGTAGAAAGGATGTGTTACGTTAGTTTTATAACCACAATTCAGCGTCTCCAATATCCAATATGGCGTGGTTATACTTCTGAAAAAAACGTGCCCAAACGGACAAGATGGAGTGTATGAGTCCGCTGGACAGACACTGAAATTTATTTAATTTCAATTAATAACAGTGAAATCTTTACCCATGAGTGCTACGTAAAAATGTAAATATATAGTTTAGCAATATTAACTTTACAATTACGGCATTAAACTTATACATATTAATATTTAACCCTCGAACTATTTCTTTTCAGCTATAACCAACATGTCCCTTCAAAATCCGTTGTTAATTCGTACGGGCTTTTAACAAATTATTATAATTTATTGAAAAAATATTCTTAAAACTTAAAACAACCAATTTATATAGTGCTTCAGTGCTAATCGCAAGACAAAACCTTTTTCCATATATAATTTTTTTGTAACCAATTGAACATGTAACTCCTAGGGTGATTTTTCAAAGGTTATTTCAAAAGTATCGAAGATTCCGTGAATGGATTATATGGTCAGTGAAACAGGATTTGGATGCAATACTGCTGGATGGGAGCTGGAATGATGTTCCTTGCCAGATGGTTGTCGACACTGGGGTGACTATAATGGAAGTAAAACCAGACATCATTGGGCCTTCCCCCCAGCGATCGTCTGACAACACTAACAGGTGCCATTGACCTTGAAGCTTGGTGGCCTTAGCCTATAGCACGATTTATACATAGCAGAAATAGAGGATGAATGTCTTTTGGGGCTTTATGTACTACATAGGCAGTACAGAGTTGGTGGTGTCAACACAGCATGAGTTTTCCGTGCCAATTAGCTGCCCAGTAGTCTGTTATCAACCATGTGTGCTACCTGCTTCTAGTGAAATACTCATTACAGGCAGATGTCAAGGAAAAATTGTCAGACATTTGGGTCTACTTGAGCCAGCAGAGAGGGGTGGTGTCTTGCCAGGCAGGTTTGTTGTAGCAAGAAATTTGGTCTCTCCTAATTCTGACTGTTAAGTAGTTAAAATGATAAATTTTTGTGATTGTGCCATTTGTCTTGAGGGGGCCATGATAGGTGTTTGTAAGCAGGTCACACAGTTACTTCCAAATTTTCCATAAGATTATAAGGTAAAACAAATTGAATGTCCCCTACCAGAAATATTAGGGGAACTGCTGAAGGTAAAACAAATTGAATGTCCCCTACCAGAAATATTAGGGGAACTGCTGTTAAGCAAGGGAAAACCTTTACTGGCACCAGGAGAAGGGTGTGTCTGAATTACTGCAGAGAAATGGTGATGCCTTCTCGTGTGGACCAAATGACCTTGGCAGTTGAGGTAAAGGAAATGAAGAATTTAGATATGATAGAACAATTAAGTCTGTCCGAGGTTCTACTCCATTATACTTGTCAAGAAGAAAGATGGCTCTCTGAGGTTTTGTGTAGATTATCGACAGTTTAACAATGTGACAAAGAAAGACTTGTCCACTTGCAAGGGTAGATGACACAATGAACATCCTCACAGGTTCGTAATGGTATTCCTACTTTGGACATGGAGAGTGAATGCTGGCAGTGTGAGGTGAACCCAGAGGACCAAGAGAAGGCTCTATTTTGTATCCAAGGGAAAGGAACGTGGTAGTTCAAAGTTATGCCCTTTAAGATGTGTAATGCTCCTACCGCCATTGAATGCCTGATGGAAAAAATCCGTCCTTTTGACATCTTTCAGGTTTACCTAGATTACATTGTTGTGACAGGAAGAACATTTGAAGACTACTTATCACGCTTATACTCTGTATTCCAAAAAGTGGCCACAGCCAACTTGAAACTTGTTCATAAGAAGTGCTACCCGTTCCAAAAGAAAATTCTTGGGATGACATATAGTGTTTGTCCACGGAATCGAAACGCACCCCAAGAAGACCAAAGCAATAAGAAATTGGCAGACACCAACTGACAAAACAGAAGTGCTGAGTTTTCTGGGATTATATGTCTATTACCATAAATTTGTACCTCGATTCACCACTACCACCAAGCCACTACATGAACTGACTGAGGCAAACAGAAAATTTATTGGACCACTGAGTGTGAAGTTGCATTTGGTAACCTAAAGGAAATTCTCATATCTCCACAAGTCCTGGGATTCCCAAAAAGTGAGAACACATTCGTTTTGGATACTCGTGCCAGTGATGTACGCATTAGGGCTGTGTTCTCAGATTCGGAATGGGAAGTAGGGAACTGAATAATACTTCTCTAAGGTATTGCATAAGCCTGAAGGAAATTACTGTGTTACACGCAGGGATCTTCTGGCCATGGTAAAGGCCATTTCACACTTCCACCCCTACCTTTATGGCAGACATTTTATTCCAAGAACTAACCATGCGTAACTACACTGGTTATTTGATTTCAAGAACCCCGGAGTTCAAATAACCTGGTGGATACAGCATCTTCAAGTATATGACTTTAAAATACAACACAGATCTGGATGCCTTCACAGTAATGCAGATGCACTTTCTGGGAGACCATGTGAGTGTATTATGAAAGATCAGTTAACGGATCCCTCACCAGTGTTAATAAGACACTTGAGAGAGTTTTACTGAGATTCTACTGGCTTCATTGTCGGGAGGATGTTGAGTAGGTAGTGGTTCCAAATCTGCGATGGCCTGCACTGCAAGGAAGGGCCCAAGGACCAGGGGACAAGGCCACCTACAGGAATATAGTGTTGGAGCCCTATTCGAGAGGATGGCAGTAGATATTCTGGCCCCCTTGCCTGCCACAGATAGAGGTAATCCATACCTACAGGTGGCCCAAGGTTACTAAGTGGCCTGAGGTTATTCCCTTCCTGAACCAAGAAGCACGTATTGTGGCTGATGCACTCCTAAAGCATGTCTTCTCGAGGTTTGGGGTACCATTATAACTCAATTCAGATCAGAGCAGAAATTTTTAAGCTGCTGTGTTCCATGATGTCACAAAGATTCTAGGGATGAAAGAGACTACGACTACAGTGTTACACCCTCAGTCGATGGAATTGTTGACAGGCTTAACCACACTCTTGAGCAGTACTTGTCAATCTTTGTGGCAGACAACCAAAAGGACTGGGATTCAAAGGTGCCATTGCTTCTCCTTGCTTACCGCTCTGCAGTTCACAAGTCCACAACGGTAACACCATCAAGGATGCTGTTTGGAAGAGAGCTACACCTCAATAAAGACTTGCTGTTTGGCCAACTGACAGAAGACAAAGCTGCTGCTCCTGATTATGCCAGTGAATTACGTAACAGACTAGTTGGCATTCATAATTTTGCTTGACAGCACCTTAGAGTAAATTGTACAGGGAGAATGTAGGGTGATATATTTCAAGAACGACAACTGGTGTGGCTGTACAACCCACAGAGGCAAAATGGGTATTGGAAAAGGGTACAGGATTCTGAAGAAGATTTATAATGTGGTCTTTCGGATTAGTTGTCAAGGCTCTCGGGCGAAGCTGAAGGTTGTTCACATCGGCCAAATGGCACTCTTGCAGATCTGTTCGGGATGAACAGTCCTGAGGAGGGGGCAGTATTATGCGGTTACTCCTTTGTATTGCTTTCCTTCACCCGTCCAGTGCGAGCAAAGGAGTACGTGAAGGTCATGCAAGTTACATGAGAATACGTGGAGATTTTACAAAGGCCAGCTGCTGCAATAAGCCATTTGCAACGCGCACGCTCCTGACCTTGGGTGGATTGAATTTCTGCTGATTGAATTTTCTCCTTTATTGGCCTAAATTCTCTCAGCGAGACTCGGGGTGCAGGGAATCTTCCAAATCAAGCAAAGCGATCAGACCATCTAAGTCTGATGGGCCTCCGAGCGGGCAGTTTTGGAGAGTAGAGTTTGGACGACTGTGCGACCCTAAGCAACAGGTGTGCTGACATGATCCAGCAGAGTGTCGAGTGGCAGCAATAGTGACCGGCGGTAGTGAAGTCTGCAGACTGTTAGCATCGGTGCAGTGGAGGGAGAGACTGGCAAGTGGGACTAATGAACTGGATGCTTGTTTGTTAAGACATTTCAAATTATGGCAACAGACTGACTGAACATGTGTTAATTATGAGTGTAAACTGACTGTAATCAATATAGACACATTGAGAAGAACTTTAATCAGAATTGAGATAGACATTAAATATTGTGTTCATTGAGAATAAGAGTAATAGTAGGGATAGATGGTTAAATGTTGTAAATAATGGCTTTGTGAATAAATTAAAATCAAATTTAGAGCTTTTATTTTTATTAACCCATCCATCCCTCACGAACAACAATACCTAATCCTAATTACCCTTTCCCCTCTTGCTGTATCATGAAAATTTTTTAGCTTCCAATTTTTTTTACTTATGAAAGACTTTTACCAGCACTTTTATGGCTGTTCAACCTACGAATATTGGTTTCCTTATATTAAATTGTCAGAAAAGAGCTTTGAAAAAAAATTAGTGTATATTGTTAATCATGTAATACAGCACAAAGTTATTGCCTTACCTTTCGTCATAATAACCTTCAGACACGAAAAAAAAAAAAAAAAAAACTACCTGGATATGAACTTGTAATTAATCAGTGTGTTCTCAGCCATGTCAAAGAAAGATCATCATTATTTATCCTGTCAGCAGTTCAGTCCAGTGTTTTTATTATTTTGTGACCCCACAAAGGGCAGTGTCTGGGTTGGGCAACTCTAAGGCGTAACTTGAGTAACAGCTGGCCAGCAGGTACACGTGGGTAAACATCGGCTAACTTGATGGAAGGGATTTTAGTGAGTGGTGTCTATTTTTAGATCTCTTCCTCTTTGGAGTTGTACAGGAGAAGCTAATAGAATCGCAATGATTAGCATCCAAATTAGTAACAAACTTAGTTTTTGTCTTATTTCCTTGAAATGTTTCAATTTTTTTAACCAAATTTTTTTACAGTTCATTAAAAAAGGGTTTTTATTTTTGGGGAATCATTATTATTATTAGAAATGTTTGGTTGAGATTTGACTGTATTTGAGGAGCGTCTGAACAAAAAGAAAGTAACAAACACTGATCGTGGTGTGATTGCGCATGTTATGAAAAGAAGGATCACGTAATATGGTAACGGGAAACACTATCCTGAGAGTTAAGTCAAGTTCAAAATATCTATTTCCATTGGCCAAATATTAATTAAACTCAAGACAGTGGAGAGTTGTTGTTTTGATCCAGTTGCTTGGAGTTATCGGATTGTGATCTGACCAGTGGATATATCAGGTATTGATTAGACATCACAATATTTTCACTGTCAGTGCACTGCAGCATTGCGATACTATCGTATGTGATATGTACGCCNATTGATTAGACATCACAATATTTTCACTGTCAGTGCACTGCAGCATTGCGATACTATCGTATGTGATATGTACGCGGTGCATTGAAAACAAAAGACCAATCCTCATAAGAAGAGTGTTTTGATGGTGCAAAAACAAGTACACACTTAACGTGCAAAGGCATTTTATACATTGTGATATGCATTGATGATCCTGATTCAGTGTCATTCTCTTTCAACTCACAAGTCCAACCATTGCCAAGAACACTGATCCAAGAGTCATTTTATGCATGACAAATTATTTAATACACCCTTTGTTTTGATAGAATGGACTCAAGGAAGCCAACCTTTTTATCAATGGACTGAGGACGTAGGCGGCAGAAGGGCTACGGAAGTTGGCTCAGCAGTCCTGCATCACTTGGATTCTTTGGTATTTGATGGGAAAAGAATGTTAAGATTATTCTGTGATAGATGTGGGGGTCAAAACAAAAACCCCCACATCATACTTACGCTCATGTTTTGGCTTGTCAACATATCACCAGCACATTTGGAGGAAATGAATTTGACATTTACAGTAAAAGGCCACAGCTTCCTGCTGGTCGACAGTGTGTTCGGTCGTGTTGAGAAACACATTAGGACAACACTGGGTATTACACAAAAGGAAGAATATGAAACAATATAGAACGAGCATGGCACTGTTCTAACTTCAGGAAAGGAGTATATATTACAAAACATTAAATCCCTGGAAGAGTTTTAAAAAAAAACTGCATGGAATAAGAGATGTCAGAAGTTGTAATTTAAAGAAATACACAGTAATTCATGGAAAAGGACAGAGAAGACAGACAAAAATATTATTCAAAGTAAACTGCTGCAGGAAAGGAAGCAGAATCCATCAACAAACTTTAGAGACTGTAAATATAAGACGTAGTCTAACAGCTCAAAAGAAACAAGATGTGAGAGGTTTGCTGGTCAAAAAATCTGGAAAAGACAGGGCGAATGGTGCTGCTTTCCTGTTGTACAAGAATCTGCTTAACGATAATGAAAACCATGAAGAAGATGCAAGTAAATCAAGATGAGCAGTGCGATAGGAATATCAGATGCCATCTTTAATATAATTACACTGCGTTTGTTTNATTGATTAGACATCACAATATTTTCACTGTCAGTGCACTGCAGCATTGCGATACTATCGTATGTGATATGTACGCCGTGCATTGAAAACGAAAGACCAATCCTCATAAGAAGAGTGTTTTGATGGTGCAAAAACAAGTACACACTTAACGTGCAAAGGCATTTTATACATTGTGATATGCAATGATGATCCTGATTCAGTGTCATTCTCTTTCAACTCACAAGTCCAACCATTGCCAAGAACGCTGATCCAAGAGTCATTTTATGCATGACAAATTATTTAATACACCCTTTGTTTTGATAGAATGGACTCAAGGAAGCCAACCTTTTTATCAATGGACTGAGGACGTAGGCGGCAGAAGGGCTACGGAAGTTGGCTCAGCAGTCCTGCATCACTTGGATTCTTTGGTATTTGATGGGAAAAGAATGTTAAGATTATTCTGTGATAGATGTGGGGGTCAAAACAAAAACCCCCACATCATACTTACGCTCATGTTTTGGCTTGTCAACATATCACCAGCACATTTGGAGGAAATGAATTTGACATTTACAGTAAAAGGCCACAGCTTCCTGCTGGTCGACAGTGTGTTCGGTCGTGTTGAGAAACACATTAGGACAACACTGGGTATTACACAAAAGGAAGAATATGAAACAATATAGAACGAGCATGGCACTGTTCTAACTTCAGGAAAGGAGTATATATTACAAAACATTAAATCTCTGGAAGAGTTTAAAAAAAAAAAAAAACTGCATGGAATAAGAGATGTCAGAAGTTGTAATTTAAAGAAATACACAGTAATTCATGGAAAAGGACAGAGAAGACAGACAAAAATATTATTCAAAGTAAACTGCTGCAGGAATTATAGGCTGTTCAGGAAAGGAAGCAGAATCCATCAACAAACTTTAGAGACTGTAAATATAAGACGTAGTCTAACAGCTCAAAAGAAACAAGATGTGAGAGGTTTGCTGGTCAAAAAATCTGGAAAAGACAGGGCAAATGATGCTGCTTTCCTGTTGTACAAGAATCTGCTTAATGATAATGAAAACCATGAAGAAGATGCAGATGAAATGCAAGTAAATCAAGATGAGCAGTGCGATAGGAATATCAGATGCCATCTTTAATATAATTACACTGCGTTTGTTTTCAATAAACTGCATTGTGTTCTCAAGAATATATGCTTATGTATCAGCTGTGTGACTAAATATATCCATGGCGGTCGGATCGAAGTCCGATAACTGCAGGCGGTCAGATCAAAGTCCAATAACTACAAGCAGTTGGATCAAAGTCCGATAACTACAAGAAGTTGGATCAAAACCAGACATTCTCGTTTTCTTGCATTGTATGTGCTGGGTAATTTAAATAGATCTGTTACAAGTGGTATAATTCTAGGTATTGTGTTTCCTGTTACTATACTACTTTTTTCATCACTTGAGCAACCACAAATTTAAGTGTTCCTTTTAGAACCTTTAATAAGAACTTTAGTGGGATTTGTCGGTTTTTGATCCAATTGGGCATTTCAAACTATGTAAGATGAGTGTAGCGTGATCTGATTTAATGTGTTTGTGGCAAGATATGCACTTCATCCAGATCTCCTCCCTGAACCACAAACAACAAATGCAGCAAAAGGTTTTTGTTCCAACGCTCTTCATTTGTTATATATGAAGGTTCATAAGCTTGGGTGTTTGATTTTTACTGCATTGTCTCGAACCCATTGTTACTGAGGTTTTATGTTATAGTGTGGTAACATTTTCATTTGTTTTTCTAGTGTCTCCAGGAAGTGTTGACGAGTTGTGCAGCAGTGGAGGGAATTCTGTTGAAGTGCCGGGTAATACACCAACCAGCTGCTTGCAGCACAATTCTAGTTTCTTACAAGACAGCAGCAACATATCAGACAGAGAAAATGTTGAAACATCTTCACATACAGAATATTATTTGACTAACCGATATTCCAGAAACTTTTCACATTTTTCAATTGATTCAGCAATATTACCTGACAGTGTTATAACTGATGATTCAGCAATATTACCTGACAATGATATAACTGATGATTTGGCTATATTACCTGACAATATTATAACTAATGATTCAGCAATATTACTTGACAATGATATGAATGATATTCAGACTTCTGCCTGCAATGGTAGTAAACCTTCCCCATGTAAGCTGTATGCAGATAAATTTAACACCAAACCTAGCCAACATCGACACTCTAATAAATCTTTTTCTTGCACAGTATGTGCGGCAACCTTCACGGACAGATCTAGCCTAAAACAACATACTTGTACACATACTGGTGAAAAAAGTGCTACACATTCTGATGAGAAACCTTTCGTATGTACAATATGTTCGGCTACACTTGCTTCTTATTACTGCCTGAAGCGACACATACTTATCCATACAGGTGAAAAACCTTTTATCTGTTCTATATGTACGGCCAGATTTAGGCAGAAATCTCATTTGAATCAGCACAACCTCTCACAACATGTCGGTGAAAAACTTTTTACTTGTTCTATTTGTACAGCCAGATTCAGCCAAAAAGCTCATTTGAATAAGCACATACTCGCCCAACACATTCGTGAAAAACAGTTTACCTGTTCTACTTGTACAGCCATGTTTACGCGACAACATTATTTGAAGCAGCACATACTGAGACACCATACTTATAAGAATCCATTTTGTTGCTCACTGTGTTCAGCAGTATTCAGGAATAAGACAAATCTGAGGTATCACTTACGTACACATACTGGTGAAAAACCTTTTTCCTGCTCTATGTGTACGGCCAGATTTGGTCACAATTATCGTTTAAAGCAGCACATGCTCACGCACACAGGTGAAAAACCTTTCAAGTGCACAGTGTGTCTTGCAAAGTTCAACCATCGGGCTAACCTGAGGAAACACATACTTACACACAATAGCGAGAAAACTTTCTCGTGCACAATGTGTTCAGCTGCATTCAAACAGCGTATCAGCCTGAAGCATCACATCCACAAACATACTGGTGTAAAACGTCTTTGGAAATGTGAAGTGTGTACTGCCAAATTTTCTTACAAGTATACCCTGAACAAACACATGATGATACACACAGGTGAAAAACCTTTTGAGTGTGCGGTGTGCACTGCAAAGTTTCATCTAAAATCACTGCTAAAGAAACACATTTTCATCACACACATGTGAAACCTTATCCATGTACCATTTGTGGTGCCAAGTTTAGAAAGACATTTCACCTAAGAAAGCACATTCTGTTACACATGGATGAAAAACCGAACCAATGCACAGTGTTCTGCCAAGTTTGCTCACAGATTTTCCTTGAAAAGACATTCTTACATGCATGTACATAAACCTCAAAATTAGCCATAATCCTTGACATAAGAACTGCAGTTGTGTACTAGTCAGAGAAATAACAAGATTGAATTTGTATATGTGCTGGTGGGGTAGTTCTTGTAAGTGTAATATTTGTGATTTCAGTTTTGCATAGTACTGTATTGCTCATATGAGAAGACTTTTTTTATTGGTTAAAAACTAGTTTTCTTTGAATATCATGGAAATACTGTAATGTAAAATTAATAACTGATGGAATTGAATAATTTTGTGTGCTGTTGGGGAGTTTTAGCTTTGCTAAGCTGTACAGTATTTTTTGGTATTGATAAACGACTAATGATACAAGTGGCAATTTATCTCCATCAAATCTTTGGCTGACATTTATGTACATAGTTCTTCTACCCCTAAAGTGTATTGTCTGTGTGTATACTGAATAAACAAATCATTGTAAATATGTGTTGCATTTAAGTGTGTTGTATTAGTGAACTGGATTTTATTAATGAACAAATTTTATATGAAAGGAACAGAAAAGTATTAGAGCATGTCACATAAATTTGTTGTTTATTAAATGTTTTGCAGTTATTCAGTTTTTCAATGTAAATAAATTAATTGTTTTTAATTTAAAATGTACAAGTGACATTTAAATTTTCTCTGCTTACATTTGTTTGTTACCATTAGTATTTAATGTGACTATTATCATGTCTGTTTAAGTTGAGTGTTTTTTATACACCATATTTCACTTCACAGTTGCCACACATTTTATACTAAACATTGCCTAGAAAATTTAGGGCGTGACTATAATGTGAATCATGCATAGGGTACATAGATACACTTGAAAAAAAAAATTGACAGCGCAGGTTATTGGTGTAACTACAGCTAATTATTTTCATTCCAGATATCACTTGACATCCATGCCCAGTAAATGGTGCAGATTCACCCATAAATTGTTTGTTTACGCTAACATCCAGTAATGGGGAGTGTACTACCGATCTACAAATGCAGCATCCAATTTGCTGTGCTCTCCTTCCATTCGGACATTGCTTGGCACAGCACAACCTTGCTTCCTCCCTCAGATGCCTGGTGAGTGAGGAGCAAGCACTTCATTCTAACCATCAACCATTAGAGTATGCTCAGCTGTTGTTCTGCATGATATTTCTTCCTCCCCTTACACATCTGATGGGAGGGTAACTGGTTGCGTAGCAACTAGTGCAGCGTTCTCTCTTTGCCTTTCCTCACCCTTCATGCCTGGGAAGAGGGGATGTTGTTGCCTTGCATCCAGTGCGGTGCCCTTGCGTCTTCCATCTCTGTCATCTGTTGGGAGGCAGATAGCCTCCACGTAGGTTAAAATTGCACCCTTTTATGAAGTATGAGGAAAAAAAGTGGTTGGGTAGGGGACGCAAAAACACTTCCGTCATCATCAGCTACCTTCTGCCGCAACTTAAAATGGATATTTAAATAAAAAAAATGTAATTGTTATGCTAAAAGCGAATAAACACAAACTTTATGCAAAAAATTGAAAATTTTGCCATAGGGGGTGAAGGTGGGTCAAAATTGGTTCAAAAATTCCCTAAAATACCTATAACCTTCCCTCCATAACGACTGTATTTCTGGAAACAGTGAGGGGTTATTTTATACTGTGTTCTATCTGTGAAAAACATCCTTCATAAATGAAACAATCAACTTTATAGGCCTAACAGTGTCGCAACAAATTACTCCATTTGCAATGCCTGCGATCAGCTGGTCAGCAACATGTTTGTGTATGTGCTCATGTAGGCTACACTTGCAGAAAATAGTGCGCACAAAGTAAATCAGCAAATTCAAGATTCCCATCTAAAGTTGACAACAATATTGCGTTTACAGTCACATAATCACTTTTTAGAATTTTTTTGGCGTTGCTACTTCATGTTTTAACAGTTTAAACTTTCATGGATTTGTTATGAGAAAGTAGTGCACTAGCTCGACTCACCCCGTTGTGAGCAAGATTCCAGCAGACTCCGCATGTGACCATCGCCATGTTGGTTATTCCGAGGGTACTCTTGTTTTGTGTTTTAAGGCTGGTTTCCACGCTACGTCTTATTGTACGTTTTGTCGGTCATGCAAAACGGAAGATAAAACGGACGTTTTGTCCACTGTTTCCACGCAACGTTTTACCCTCAGTTTTCACCAACGTTTTACCCTCAGTTTTCACGCAACATCCCCTCGTTGAGCATGGAGGAAGCCCAGTTGCTTTCTGTTATATTCAATATCATATCGGTGCAACGACTGAGAGGAATGGCTATGAAGAAGAGGAAACAGTCAAGATGGTCAAGGGAGTGGCTTTTGAAGAGGGGTTAGTACTTCCATGTCTTGTTGATGAAAGAGTTGAGAGGCAAACCCCGACGACTGGCGAAATTATTTGCGAATGGACACTTCATCCTACAGTCAATTGCTGGAGTTTGTAACTCCATACATTCAGAAGGAAGACACCTGCATGAGGGAAGCCATTTCACCCCATGAAAGACCTATTAGTTTGGTAAGATCTAAATTTACAGACTTTATAAATTCAACACTGGATTCCTGAAGGGCTTGTGATGAAGCATCTGGCACCTCCGCTATACCCAAGTAATCACTGAATGTCTTAATTTCTTTTTCATCAAAGTAACAAATACAAAGGTACAAATACTTATGGACAGAAATATTTGTAGATTCATCTATGATTAGGGTGTAGAAACCATCACCCACTGAAACTACTAACAAATTTTACATTTGGAGGGCAATGATGCTATAAAACTGGAACACTTGGTATGATGCAAATGAAAGTCTTCTAGATTTGAACCTTTCCCCACATACTTGAAAGTTTCACAGAGGAGATAACTGGTTCTGACAGAAGAATGGACAGCTACATGGAGTGCTAATTTCAAGTCCATTATTTTCTTCTCTTTTGATACAACAGGAATGTATTTCATTAAATTCTGACTTTGTAATAAGAAACTGGAACTAATTTTTTTCTTATGCATTTCACTGTTGGCATGCTTCTTCAAGTCTGCAACATGAGCCCTCAATGAAGAACTGCAAAGCCTACAAAATTTGGTAATTATCCAGAGTAGCTGTTTTTCTGAAAGAAACGTCCTAGACCAACAAAGGTAGC
This sequence comes from Clitarchus hookeri, assembly GCA_002778355.1. Classification (NCBI taxonomy): domain Eukaryota; kingdom Metazoa; phylum Arthropoda; class Insecta; order Phasmatodea; family Phasmatidae; genus Clitarchus; species Clitarchus hookeri. The sequence goes on from NQII01001665.1 coordinate 293,760, forward strand.
ATTAATGGGTTCAGCACAGCTCACTTTGTTAATTTTCAGGAGGGCGTAATGTTAAAATAAGTAGAACGTATTAAATAAAATAGTTAAAAGTACGAGCAGTTCGCCGCTTTGTTTACAATCGGACGCCATGAATTTTGGTGAAGTAATGCATTAATAACATGAACAAATGCGCATTGTGCTGTCACCTTATTGGCTGTGATCTGTAGACGTCATCGTAACGGAATTTTACGTAGAAGTTGAGATGCCAATAGTTGCATTTGAGACGCGAGACAGTGCAGTTGTTTTTGCAGCCGTGATTTGTGACATCCAAATCCAACCGTGCGAAGGCTTGTGATTTAATAATGGAGGGTGCAAAAATGAGTGCTTCTGTGTGTAACATTCGCCTTTGTAGCAGGTGTTACTTGGATGTTTTAGTATATCGTGATGTTTCGATTGAGGTACGATGCACAGCAGTGGAATGGGTCGAGGACAATGGAATTGTACCCTCCGCCTACCTAGATGAGTTGATTCATAGACTTTCGGTGTGTTGAGCTGTTACTTTAAAACCTTAAAATCCTAGATTAGACCAAACTCCTAGGTTATAATAACATTCTAAATTTGTAGGTTCGTTTGAAACCCTAAAAACCGAGGTTAGTTTAAAACCCTACAATCCCAGGTTAGTTTAAAATCCTACAATCCTAGGTTAGATTAACGCCTTACAATCCTAGGCTAGATTAAAACCCTATAATCGTAGGTTAGATTAAAACCCTACAATCCCAGGTTAGTTTAAAATTGTAAAACATGATTCACTTATAGTGGAGTTAGGTTAGGTNCCCAGGTTAGTTTAAAATTGTAAAACATGATTCACTTATAGTGGAGTTAGGTTAGGTGGGCACATATTACGAAATTAGTCATACTTTAATGCCCCCAGTATATTCGTGTTCTGCGTAATTAGTAGAGTGGAAATATACCACTTTTTGGTGTTTTTTTTTTTTTTTACAGAAAAGCAGCTACTCTGGATAATTACCCAAAATTCTTCATTGGCATTCTTTGATATTGTCGTTGACTGTTGGAGCCAGTCTAGAATAAGGACCATGGTTATTAACCTCTCTAAAAGAACAATCATATACATGCTGCGTTTTTAATTTTTATAACTAATACTCACATATGATTGTTTTTCTTCCATAATGTATGTTGTTTAACCAAATTTGTATTTCATAATCTATATTAACCTACTGTTAACAAAATATAATTTCTACCTTTAGTCCACAGCTCACGTTCCCATTCTGGTGTATATTTTCTTATTTTTTCCTTACACTTTGGCATCTTGGTGTTTGAAAAGTCCGCGTCAACAGTAAGGCATATACGTATATCATACCATAGAGGTATACACTGTGCGCATCACACACTCTACGAAATTGACGAAAAGGACAAAATGTCCCTGGCCTTGGAGGTAAGACCATACAGCCAAGAAATATTTAAAATTCAAAATCTCCTTAAAAAGAGTAAAACTCATTAATAAAATTAAAGGAAAATTATTCTTGCCTTGTTTTTCATTATTTCAATTGAAGGAAAATAGATAGAAATACTATATGGCAAGTGTGTTACGAATCGCCAAAAATTAAGCCTATATTTTAGAAAAGTAGCCAGGTAGCCGAGTAATTATTCTAGTCGCTCCATGCCAAGAAAAAGCGCAAGTTTAGCAACAAGTAGCCAAGTCTGGCAACCCTGCTCACACGTTAATAGTGTTCTCCAATAAACTGCACTGAGCGCGCCCCGAAAACTATAACAGTAATAATCACGAGACTGCTCGAAGCGAGCGCATTTTGTTGTTGTATTGGCAATTGACACCATTAGTTCTGATGTCACGCAAGTGGCTGGTACTAAACAACTGTTTGTTTACTTGAATAGGCTTGCGAGTGCCATATGAAATCGCTAGTTCGAATTCCCCCCCCTTTTTTTTTTGTTATTCTTACGTTTGTGAAATGTTAATTGGCCAGTAAGCAGGCCTTAAAACTGCTCTCTGTTGTTGATTTATTCGACGACGAAAAATATATTAATATTAATGGGTGAAAATGCGTACGAGCTAGCCATACGAGGCCAGAGGCTCACAATCTCGAATGTAATCGTATTTTGTGTATTTGTATATACTGTAGATGCATAATATAAAGATAAGTAATGCACAATTATTGTGTGTTACCGATATGTTATCTGCATAAATTTGTAAATGAACAATTGCAGTATGTTTAATTTTTCAATTACGGTTGCATTTCTAACCTGCCATGCATTTAAGGACTAGCTTGTAAGTTGCTGACTCGTTAGAGGTACATGCACTTTTATTAAACTGAAGATACATATTTTTCTAATTACTAATGTGCTATTTCAGTGTAGAAATTTATGGAATTCATTCATAATATATCTTAAGGCTGTGAAAGTTAAAGTACAGGGAAGGTAAACAGAAATGTGAACAAATGATCCAAGCATGTTCCAAGCATTACTTTGAGCTTTCCTCGTAATAAAATTGCTGTTTGCCTGGCATTAATGTCAAATCATCTCGTAAAACATTATGATAATTACCTAACAAAAAACTTCACACTTATAATTTTTTTCACCCCAAGCTGGCAGAGTTGCAGTGACAAGGAAACAGTGGTTTATCAATACAAGAATATATNCTTATAATTTTTTTCACCCCAAGCTGGCAGAGTTGCAGTGACAAGGAAACAGTGGTTTATCAATACAAGAATATATACAAACAAATCAGTTCTCATATTTTTAATAGGTAATTTAGCCATTCTTATTTGCATTTTCCATGGCTTCACGAATCTCTCCAGGTAGTTTCTTGGGTGACTCATTAATAAAGGCAATGACCAATTCTTTCCATTGTTTTCTTGGTGTACGATTCTTTACTGAACCTACTATCGACAAGATAAGTTAAATGAATACATTGTTGGGTCAGTCTGAAATTTTAATATTGTGGGCAACTTATCGGACATAAGTTTATAATTATAATATTTATGATTAATCATGAGTATTTAGAATTAGGTGTGCTTCATGGAACAGCTAGTGCTCTAGCTACTACACCACCATGGCNTTATAATTTTTTTCACCCCAAGCTGGCAGAGTTGCAGTGACAAGGAAACAGTGGTTTATCAATACAAGAATATATGCAAACAAATCTGTTCTCATATTTTTAATAGGTAATTTAGCCATTCTGATTTGCATTTTCCATGGCTTCACGAATCACTCCAGGTAGTTTCTTGGGTGACTCATTAATAAAGGCAATGACCAATTCCTTCCTTGCATTCTTTCCATTGTTTTCTTGGTGTACAATTCTTTACTGAACCTACTATCGACAAGATAAGTAAAATGAATGCATTGTTGGGTCAGTCTGAAATTTTAATTTTGTGGGCAACTTATTGGACATAAGTTTATAATTATAATATTGATGATTAATCATGAGTATTTAGAATTAGGTGTGCTTCATGGAACAGCTAGTGCTCTAACTACTACACCACCATGGCCTCCCTCACCCTAGGAAAGGAGGAGTTGAGAGGTTTAGGTAGTTCATAATAACCTAGGTGTTAAGAGCCAATGATGGTAAAATATGATGGATATCGAGCAGCGCTGAAATGCAAGGACAGGGTAAACATGCCAGGCAGCAGCATCACTCAGCATGATTCCTATATGTTAAAGTCTGTGAGTAACCTCGCAAGGAAACAAAACATGGATCTCTTTTGTTGAAGGCAAGCATCCTGCCACTATACCCACCACAGCTCCCTTTAGAAAGGAAGGAGAGGCACTGTTTGGGCACTTATGTCCTTCCCCACCTCATTTATTCAATTTTATATTGGTAAAGCAATGACAATGTTGAATTTAAAAAAAATAATGTAGTGATGAAAATATTTTCTGCAAGCTTATATATCTGGTTTCTGAATGGGAGGGACAGTATTTTGCAAATCGGCTTTTTATCTTTTTATAATTATATTTCTTTGTTATTCTCTTATGTACTATTTCATTCTGTAAATTGTCAAATAGAAATAGATTGCAATGAACTTACATACATGTATACATACACCTTTAAGAAATGGGATATACAGACCAAAATACAGAAAAAAATATTTAATTAACGAAAATTATATAGAGAAGTCCTATATTCTTGTAAGTGGCATTTGAAAACTTTCGCTGTACACCTACACACTTTTAAAACATTAGTAAGTACTTTGACAAGCTTATGATAGTGTTTACAATAGTGACATCATTATCACCCACAGTTTCGACTATTCACCAGGTCAGCAATAGTTATGCATGAGACAAATAATAAATTATTTTAGATATACATTGTTGTAACAGAGTTTATGTTGCAGAAATCTAGAATTACACATACACACACACAAAACCGAACATTAATAGCTGTCAACAGGTACATTAAAACACAGAATTCTCAGAAGGAATCATTTAGTTTCAATACCACTATGTTTGTCTGTTTTGTTGTGCCTATCATTAGTTTTTTGTTTCGTTAATTTGTCGCTTATTGACTGAATTTCTTATATGGAGTTCTCTGTGTTCTTCGCATAGGCCTACCTTTTGGCAACTATTCTTGGTTGTTTTTTTGTGTCTGTATGTTTGTATGTGTAATAATGGTTTCCTACGATGTGAGCTCTGCTACATCGGCACATGTCCAACACAATTTTTTATTTAATATACAATATTCATTTAGGCCTACATAAATTAGAAAGCGTAAGAAACTTTGGCTCAAGAGAAATGTGTTTGCAGAAATAGTAATTCTGATTATTTAGGATAAAGTAAACAAATAATGCAAACCTATATAAAGTATCTGTAATCAGTGTTTCGTTAAATAGTCATAAATCATATTAACAGTTTATGGTAAGAAAACATGTTAAAGCCGCGACATCTCGCATGTGTAATGACCCCGACTTTTATAGCCCTCCCAATTAGGCAAGGGTTGGCCTTATCTACAATTTGGAAATGACAGTTACAAAAACTATATTTATCAGCTGTTTCTACAGTCATGCCATTTAAAAGAAACCAATTTCTTTATTTGTATAACAGTTTTTCCTAGTAAATTATCTTCTAAAACTACTTAATTAAGTAGTAGTCTGGGAAAATACAATTTATATGTCAACTGTGTATTTTATAGGTGATGCACATGTCACCAAAATTTATGTAAACAAACATGTGTTGAATTGCTTCGAGTAAAAACGTACTCCCAAACACTACGTATTTGCAGAGGTGAAAATTAATGCTATTGAGTATTGCTTAAAAGTCTTGTTTCTGACACATGTCCTATTTGTTTCTGGAAATTATATCTACAGATAAAATATAAAAATATACAAAGCTGCACAATGCTGTCGGGTAAGATTATGAGTGTCTCTAATTTAAAACTTAAATAAAAATGTAAACACAGCAGACTAGCCAAGATTGGCTTCATCTATGTTTTATATATTTCAACTGCCTTCGGAAAACGATAAAATGTACATGCTTGTCATTTACTGTAATGATTACAGCCTACCGCAAAATGTACCTTCATCTAAATACAAAGGTAAACAAAAGCATGTTTCGAACCAGCAGCCATGAGTGGCTTCACACTAATGGTGCCCATAATGAATGACTTGGCCTGTAGTAAGGTTAATTTTACTCATTGTAATCAGCTCTTCAGGGCAAGAACTCGCAGGGTGGAAATGTATGAGTAAATTCCCGGCACCTTGTGCCAGGAAAGTATGTATAAACTCCCGGGAAAGTTCCGGGAATGTATGAATAAATTTCCGGGCTAATAAACCTGTTAAAAACCAAGATGCAATGAAGCATTGTTTTATATACCCTCAATCTTCAAGGCACCTATAGTCTGTGCCATCTAACATTGACTAAGGACCCTATGAACCACTCTGCCCACCACAGGTGGGGAATAGCATCAAAGTTAGGTTAGTAATTTAGGTTATCTTTATTGACATTGTCGATATTAAATAAAAACATAGAATGTGGTGGTCGGGTACCACCTGACACATTGTCGGATAACCCCGGACATTTTTGGATGGAGAAATGTTTAGTTATTTTAATGTAATGTTAAAGCAAATGTGTAAAATGTTGTTGTCTTTTGCAGAATCACTTCAAAAATGCCAAAATTCAAGGGAAGAATTACACTCAGAGGAAATTGGGATGAAAATAAAATTAAACAGGCTATGCTATCTTTCCAGGAAAAAAAGACATCTGCGAGAGAAGCAGCTAAGAGATATAAGGTTTCAAGAAATACTCTTCAAGATCGGATCAAAGCCATCAGCAGTGGACAAGAAGCACAGTTCAAGCCAAAACTGGGAAGTTTCTGACNTAAACAGGCTATGCTATCTTTCCAGGAAAAAAAGACATCTGCGAGAGAAGCAGCTAAGAGATATAAGGTTTCAAGAAGTACTCTTCAAGATCGGATCAAAGCCATCAGCAGTGGACAAGAAGCACAGTTCAAGCCAAAACTGGGAAGATTCTGACATCTTTGCCGTTCAAAATTGTGCTGGTAGAGAAAAAGGCCGCAGCCAAAAAATCGACACCTGCAACCAATAATACTATGGTTGCAACCAATAAAGCCCAGGATGCAACCAATAAAAACAAGGCGGCTGTTAATAAAATGAAAACAAAGAAGAATATTCAACTTTTGGTTCAGCAACAAAGAGACCAGGATACAGAATGCATTATTTGCGTAGAAATGTTCCAAGAAGACTGGATCCAGTGTCATAAATGCGAAGACTGGGAGCACGAAGCATGTGTGGACACTGACCCTTCGGAGGAATACTACGGTTGTTATGTATGTAAGGCCAAAAAACGGGTTGGTCATCATTAAATCTCTGTCCGAGGCTACCCTCCAAAAATGTGTCCTCTGAAAATTGAAGACTGCTTTCAAGACTTGATATAAACTAAGATAATGAACCTATCAGATTGTTGCATAGGTGCAATTTTTGAGAGATAGGTTGTATTTCAATCCTAGTATAAAAATGAAGATTTAAGTCTGTTGATTTTCAAAATGTCATGAGTTTTATTTATGTGGCCGGGGTTACCCGACTCTCCCCTACTTACCAAACTGATGCGTCTTATTGAAATGAGATTATCAAACAAGAAACTGTATTTTCATCTGTAAAAAGAATATAATTAAAAATAAAAACAACTGTAGCATATATAAAAAAAAACTTTTAATGCTACAAATTAGGGGGAAATTGCATGAAATTGCATACTGGATGTGAGGGGGACTGTGAAACGTGGCAGTGTCAGAAAATTCCTGGAGTGAATCGGGCAACAGGCATATGAAGATACATTTCTGTGTGGATTTTTATCACACAGCAATGAAAGCGCTGCATTTATATACACAAAAGAGCAGGAGGGAATTCACACCATGAATCCTGCAGGGCAGTTCACAAATCCATAGGAGTGCGAGGCGGTGGAGATCTCTTCTGAACGGCACGTTGCAAGGCATCCCAGATATGCTCAATAGAGTTCACGTCTGGTGATTTAGATGGCCAATGGAAGTGTCTAAAGTCAAAAGAGTGTTCCTGGAGCCACTCGGTAGCAACTCTCGACGTGTGGGGTGTCGCATTGTCCTGCTGGAATTGTCCACGTCCGTAGGAATGCACAATGGACATGAATGGGTGCAAGTGATCGGACAGGATGCTTACGTATCTGTCACTTCTCAGAGTCGTATCTAGATGTATCAGGGGTCCCATTTCACGCCAACTGCACACGCCCCATACCATGACAGAGCCTCCACCAGCTTGAACAGTTCCCTGTTGACATGTAGGGTCCATGAGTCCATGAGGATGTCCCCATACCCGCACACGTCCATCCGCCCGATACAATTGGAAACGAGACTCGTCAGACCAGGCAACGTGTTTCTAGTCATCAACAGTCCAATGGCGGTGTTGGTGGGCCCAAGCGAGGCGAAAAGCTTTGTGTCGTGCAGTCAACAACAGTACACGAGTGGGTCTTCGGCTCCGAAAGCCCATATCAATGATGGTCCGTTGAATAGTTCGCACGCTGGCACTTGTTGATGCCCCAGCATTGAAATCTGCGCCAATTTGAGAAAGGGTTGCACGTCTGTCACGTTTAATGATTCTCGTCAGTCGTCGTTTGTCCCGTTCGTTCACGATCTTTTTCCGGCCGCAGCGATGTCGAAGATTTGATGTTTTACCGGATTCCCGATATTCACGGTACACTCGTGAAATGGTCGTACGCGAAAATCCAAATTTTATCGCTACCTCGGAGATGCTATGTCCCATCTCTCGTGCGCCGACTATAACACCACGTTCAAACTCACTTAAATCTTGATAACGTGCCATTATAGCAGCAGTAACCAATCTAGCAACTTTGCCAGACGCTTGTTGTCTTATATAGGCACTGCCGACCGCATCGACTTACTCTGATTGGTTCCATACCTCTGTTATTTGCATACGCACGCCTTTACCAGTTTTTTTGGCTCTCCAGCGTACAAGTCGCGAGGATTAAATGTAAATAAAAAACTCGTATTTTTCAAGAGAGTTTAGAGTTTAAAAAAATCCTAGCTGTTTGAAGCGGAAATGTCAATTTTGCAATGGGTTTGGATGTCAAAAAAAAAAAAAAAAAAAAAAAAAAAAAATCTTGTTTGACACGTAGCAAAAGGTAGGCGATATTTTTTGGCGAATCCCATTGTAATTAGGTTTCGATTTTGTGCAAATGAGGTAAGGACTTTCGTGCAACTAGGTAAATTACGCCAATCATAGTGTGTTACATAATAATGCCTACTATAGTTCAAGATAATCCCACCATAAATATGCGTGATGTTAGAAGATGACACACTGCGCAGTTAGAGATTATATGTATCACTAACAAAAGAAATATGTTCAAATATTCTTTCAGCAGCGGGGAATGTAATTCAATAATAAAAAGTTTTAAGAAGAATGTTAAAAAAATTATTTTGTTAGAAATATTTGAGCAAAAATGTCACTTGACAGGATTCACGCAGGCCTGCTGACTGTGTAGGCAGATTCGTCGAGAGGATCAAGATATTTATTTTGTCCAAGAGATAACTTAAAAGTTCATTAATCAGTTTTGGCAGAGGTTGAAAACTCTGAAAATTTAGTCATAAAGTAATAAAGACGTGGTGGGAAAAATTTAAACAACTCAGAGATACGAAAACTTATTAAAGAGTATTACTTTAACTTTAGAATTACTGTGTCAATAACACAGAAACAAACTCTAATGAATGCAGGTTCNTTATTAAAGAGTATTACTTTAACTTTAGAATTACTGTGTCAATAACACAGAAACAAACTCTAATGAATGCAGGTTCCAATTGGAAGAGTGGTTGAAAGTTTTATTTCTATTTTTCATGAAAAATAATTTCCAATTAAAGTTTTGGCAAAAAAGTGAACCAGTCCACTTCATATCGAGAAAAAAGTTTTGACTTATTCTTCGGATAAATATTGGAAAGCAAAATGCTATCTGTATAGTATAGAAGTGCTTAATTTTTTTAAATTTACGTAAATGTTTGGTACTTAATTTGCCATTACAGAAAATACATGTGAAATAAGAACTCCAACAAATTTTCCAGGTTGAGTAGCTGAGTTATTTTTACAGCTAATAAAGCGGAAGCAGTTTATTTGGGAACATTCTGAGACTTAATATATAACTATTTTAAACTCTGGTGAAAGTGACTAACAAAAAAAGTGATACTTTTTAAATTTTGATTTTAATTGTAAAAGTTACGTGTGTTCTTCCATGTTAGCGTGCAGAGCCCTCGACTCTTTGCACATCCATTACGTCCATGTTAAACAAACGACTCTGGTGGTAGCCTGCGGTGGCGATGAATGAAACATGCTGTGTTGTGCGAGCAACAAGGGTAGCGGGTTTAGTTCACTAGGCATATGCAGCACTTAAAATGTGAAAACATCATCTTAAAACGGTTGGAGTGTCAACACACTACCTAAGCACATTTTTCGTTCGTAACCACATGTGCATTATATTGTGGAAAATTCCATGTCTTCTGATTCTACTTGAGTATTCAGGGCGTAAACTAATAAAATACATTATATGCAGCGGCAAGTTCGTTACGAAAAATTAGAACGAAAACTATGAACGACTTACTTTAGAATTACGGGTAAAGTACTGGTGTATAAACCATCCTTGAGTTACAGTTTAATTGGATTATACTAAAACGTTTCGTTATGTTGCTTAAAATCGCTTTTATTGAAAACATTGCCAAAATATTTCAAACGGGACATTGAAGTGTTTCCGTGATGTGCGATTAACCCACCAGTCATGTTTTTTATTTGGAGCCAAATAATACATCGTCGGCTTTATTCAGGTACAGTATTTTTGGGCATAATTTTACAACATACACTGACACTCCAAAAGCCATAAGATATGGGTCTAGTATCGTGTAGGCCCTCATCTAGCCCCGCGAAGTGCAGCAACTCGTGGCATCGATTCCACAAGTGTACGAAACACCTGTGGAGAGATGTTGACCCATACCGTCTGGATAGCTTCTCACAACTCCCTGCTGTGTGTAGGTGCAAGATCTTGGTTGCGATTCAACCTCACCACCATTTCCCTAAATGCGTCATGGGTTTCATATCGGGCGAGCGAGGCANAAGATCTTGGTTGCGATTCAACCTCACCACCATTTCCCTAAATGCGTCATGGGTTTCATATCGGGCGAGCGAGGCAGCCACAGCAGTCGTCGAAACTGTCCAGAATGCTCCTCGAACCAATTATATGGACAACTTGTGTCGATAACACGGTGCACTATCCTGCTGGAATATCCCGTCGTTGTGAGGGTACTTGAAGTCCNCAACTTGTGTCGATAACACGGTGCACTATCCTGCTGGAATATCCCGTCGTTGTGAGGGTACTTGAAGTCCATGAAGGGCTGCACTGCAATACCATGACTAGCACAAACTCACTCACGCGATGTCAGAGCACAACTAACAAAGGTCTGGGCACTTCCAAGACGTAACAGTTAGGTGACGCCGTCAACTATTACCTTTACATTTGGCATGTCAGCGTACATACAGTCTGTATACACGCATGCATACGCACATGCATAAATCAGTGCATAGTCTACGCAAGTGTACACATTTGACACAGATTATTTACATGCATGCACACACCTACTTTATTGAGCCCAGATGCTCATAAGAGGCTTCATAAGAGTCGACGTCGTGGTGTTGACGTTGTACTGGCTGGTTGATGCTGTGATGGCTAGTCGTTGCCTTCGTCAGTATGAAGATGACAGGAAGTCACTCGCGGAAATGAACCTATCCTGCAAGTAATCAAACCCAGCACCATAATGGTCGGACAAAAACGTACATGGTTCAAGTCAGGCCGACAGTTACCTAAAATAAATAAATGGCTAATTACTACAACTAAAAATTTAATAAAAAATAACTAGTTTGCGCAATTTAAATTAGAAACTGCATAAAATGGTGGCTAACATGCTCTCCAGTTAGCAAATTTAAACTTTTTATTCCTTCATCAGAAGCAGTGAGTCTATAATTAAATGTTAAAAAGAAACAAATATTGCAAGTTAGAATAAAACGTCAAGATACATGCAGAGGGAAGAAACGTATGTTTATGCAAAAAAGTTATGCTGTTGAGGGCATGTTTCCAACTATCTGGTTTCGTTTTGATTAACCACGCATAAGTTTACATGAATTTGTATTAGTGCTTGTCTCTTTTTATCAGTAATACATAAATACCTTTGAACCAAGGAAATCAATAAAATAATTTCTGAAGTAGCTGGATTTCCTGACCAACCCCTTTGTAATTTAGGGTTTTTACAACAAACTTTGAAAAACCAGGACAACATATACAGCAGATGACGATCTAATAGCAGGCAATCGCAAACTAAACCTTCACTGCGTGGTGGTCAGATTTATCTTTACCAAAGCGTAACTAACCTGGACTTTCTTTGCTGGGAAATAGCTGTTGAGAAACAGTATGAGACTATCCAATGACTTAAACTTCTATTTAAATTTATCATGTGATCAGATAGCCAGTACTTTAAACAGACATCGTAAACCAGGCTTTAAGAATAACATTTAAATTACGTGCATGCAGTTAACAACATATTTAACTATCGTGCGTGTGTTATATCTGTGGTCTGCTTATTTTTCTCGAATGGTACTTGAAGGGAAAGAAATTTTCCCATTACTCTAGAGATCCCTGAGAAGTCTTCCCTTCTAACATTGCAGCATCACTGCTGCAGGGACTCTATTTGCGTTAACCAGTCTCAACTGCAGGCACCAGTCAGTTTCAGGAATGCGTGAAATTAGCACTGTTATTTATTGGTGGGTAAACACATGGCATACTGCATTCACTATTATATTTCAGTGTTCAACAAGTTCTCAGCGTGCCTCGTAATTAACTGTCTACAAGCCGAGAAAAAAATGTTCAATAGCTGAGGAAATATATTATACTACTCAACAATACACCATATATTAGTAAGTGCGTGCACTTGAGTAGGAGTCGAGTGGGTGGGATACTTTTAGGGGCGCTCGGCAGNCAAAAACGTACATGGTTCAAGTCAGGCCGACAGTTACCTAAAATAAATAAATGGCTAATTACTACAACTAAAAATTTAATAAAAAATAACTAGTTTGCGCAATTTAAATTAGAAACTGCATAAAATGGTGGCTAACATGCTCTCCAGTTAGCAAATTTAAACTTTTTATTCCTTCATCAGAAGCAGTGAGTCTATAATTAAATGTTAAAAAGAAAAAAATATTGCAAGTTAGAATAAAACGTCAAGATACATGCAGAGGGAAGAAACATATGTTTATGCAAAAAAGTTATGCTGTTGAGGGCATGTTTCCAAATATCTGGTTTCGTTTCGATTAACCACGCATAAGTTTACATGAATTTGTATTAGTGCTTGTCTCTTTTTATCAGTAATACATAAATACCTTTGAACCAAGGAAATCAATAAAATAATTTCTGAAGTAGCTGGATTTCCTGACCAACCCCTTTGTAATTTAGGGTTTTTACAACAAACTTTGAAAAACCAGGACAACATATACAGCAGATGACGATCTAATAACAGCCAATCGCAAACTAAACCTTCACTGCGTGGTTGTCAGATTTATCTTTACCAGAGCGTAACTAACCTGGACTTTCTTTGCTGGGAAATAGCTGTTGAGAAACAGTATGAGACTATCCAATGACTAAAACTTCTATTTAAATTTATCATGTGATCAGATAGCCAGTACTTTAAACAGACATCGTAAACCAGGCTTTAAGAATAAAATTTAAATTACGTGCATGCAGTTAACAACAGGCTTAACTGTCGTTCGTGTGTGTTATCTGTGGTCTGCTTATCTTTCTCGAATGGTACTTGAGGAGAAAGAAATTTCCCCATTACTCTAGAGATCCCTGAGAAGTCTTCCCTTCTAACATTGCAGCATCACTGCTGTAGGGACTCTATTTGCGTTAACCAGTCTCAACTGCAGGCACCAGTCAGTTTCAGGAATGCGTGAAATTAGCACTGTTATTTATTGGTGGGTAAACACATGGCATACTGCATTCACTATTATATTTCAGTGTTCAACAAGTTCTCAACGTGCCTCGTAATTAACTGTCTACAAGCCGAGAAAAAAACGTGCAATAACTCAGGAAATATATTATACTACTCAACGATACACCATATATTAGTAAGTGCGTGCACTTGAGTAGGAGTCGAGTGGGTGGGATACTTTTAGGGGCGCTCGGCAGCTGAGGTCTTCAGCGCCAATAGAAGTGAAGTGATATGGATAAGGATCAGCGAAGGAATGCATTGGCGGGGGTAACTGGAGTGCCCCGAGAAAACCCGCCTGCCAACTGCAAAATTTCCAACTTGTGAGAGTTAGTGTGTGGCTCCTCCGGACATCGAACCCGGTTCTTTGTGGTCTGCCCACCACACCACAGTGGCACCCTCACTAGACCGCCGCGCGCTAACTCTGTCAGTCGTTCATACTGCAGAAGGTGACTGTAATTGGAAGCAAGCTGTTGCCTCGACATCCGCCGAGAGAGTGGCTCATCTACATGTGTGTCTTCTCTGGAAATGTGTCAATATTTGGGGCGTTTTCAAGTGTTATTTGTTTTAAGGGTTAAATGTTGCGTGCCTTAACTATTAAAGTATTTTAGAACAATTAGTACAAATGACTGCAAGTGCCTTACAATTTAAGTAAACTGATTTTATCTTAAACTTTTGTAAATGTAATTAAACATCTAATCAAACAATTTTTTTTGTCATCAATATACGTAATTTTATGCAGAGCAAACGTCTTTCCGCATTACGCTATATAGAACTTCAGGGTCACTGCGAATTACGCTTTCTAGTCATGAGTTTAATGGAAGTAAACGTATCACGTTAAGTAATTATTTTATTCGAGTTTAGGATTCCTAGATATATCAGCCTGTCTCGTTTTCGCTTTGTAACTCGCAGAGGAATTTTCCCAAAATGCATTTTTCTTAGTAAAATCAAAAACTATTTGTGGAACCACATTTAACGGAATCGTCATAGTTTACAAGGGTAAATTTGCAAGTTTCGCCGTATTTGACTGTATGGTTGAGTAACCAAAATATTTTTAAAGTATTTTTTTAAGTAATAAAATAATACAGATTTTCAAATAATATTTTATGACGTACATATTTCATTAGATAAAGCTAGAAGTTATTCTATGGTACAACTTTATTCGTCAATATATTCTACGCAAATGTTATTATCAAAATAATTTTTTTATTTTATTTTTGAGAGTAATATTATTTTTAATATCACACGTGTAAAATTTTAAAAGAAAAAAAAGGGGGGGGGGCAAGAAGAGAGACAGTCACACTTGCGACAGTATCATACAGTTGTAATCACTGGATGGAAAGCACACGGTGAGTGGGGTGAAGAGCAACAAGAACACACATGACCCACTGAAATGTTAAAAAACATTGGAGAGAAAGGTTCGTCGGTTTGGATCGTCCTGGTATCGAACCCGGAATCCCTCTGGATTCTACCCAGTGTCGCAGAATCCACATTAAATTAATTTATAGTGTATTATTGTAGCATGTTTATGAGAAAAAATGATGATGCCGCCCACGCCACCCAGAGACCGACAGACTCTACAACCAAAGTGAACTATTCAGAAGAGACTTTGAACCTCTGGCTCGGGTACCGCTGACAACGACCGCATGGCCACGGCGACATCTGTTCTTTAGTCTTCTACAATTAACATTTAACTACAACAATGACGGCTCTTCGTTGTGTGGGTAGGGGGCCTGTGTCTTTGTTTACAATAATAGCTAACAGATGGCAGGCAGCATGCTTGCATTGTTATAAAATTATGTAAAACAAAAGGTTTTCTGTAATTTTAATGTCTGGTTATAAATTATCTTGCGTATTTAAGAGGCACTGTGTTTGGAAAGAAACTGCTGGTCACCCAAATTTGATCTACGATTATTCCCTTGGTATAGAGCAATAAGAGACGACCTTGTTTATATTATTTAAAAAATATAAAATTGAAAATATTATTTTTAATAATTGTATGTGGTAAATTTTATTATATTTATAGTGATTTAAATTTTTTGAATATTTTAACCTTTTAGAAAAGTTAAGTAATATTCTATTTTCATTATTCATTAACCCAGTTTGAGANAATTTTTTGAATATTTTAACCTTTTAGAAAAGTTAAGTAATATTCTATTTTCATTATTCATTAACCCAGTTTGAGAATATTTAAGAAGTTAAGGGTCTGTGCGTGGAGTAACTGATCACGGAAATACACTTAAATTGTTATTTTCAATCTTGAAAGGGTAACAAACTTGATAAAANTGCGTGGAGTAACTGATCACGGAAATACACTTAAATTGTTATTTTCAATCTTGAAAGGGTAACAAACTTGATAAAGCCGGAAAGGCTTTGTGTCGAAGGTTGCGAAAGGTAACAGCATGCAGAAATGGGAACTGCAAATGAAATGTTCTCCATATGTTGCTTGGCTGTGACCTATTCTTATCATCACGTTGACAGGTCGGGAAAGGTTTTAACTTTTCCATAATAGTGTATTCCTCGTAGCCTGCATTGTCTTGTGGTGCTCGCCTCATCCGGAATACATATCTCAAAATATTTTAGATTCTGAAATATAAGTAATAATTTAAACAGAAATATACTTATCTAAGAAGATGATAGGAAAGTTACAGTAACTCAAATTACAAATAACTCCTATATAAATATGACTCGGAGANACTTATCTAAGAAGATGATAGGAAAGTTACAGTAACTCAAATTACAAATAACTCCTATATAAATATGACTCGGAGATTCGTGGTTCATGGGAGTTGGAAATTGGAAAATACTTATTAACGTCCCCCGGTGTTATGCCTGAAGGCTTATCAGGGGATGGCTTATAAACCTATTTACAACCTAATTTAAACTAACACCCGTGTCTTATGTGAGATTCGAACCCAGAGCCTCCCGCGTCCCAGGATGACGGTGCACCAACCGACTGCGCCACGGGAGGTCAGCATAGTTCGTGGAGGCCATCTAAATTCTTAAAGTCCCCCCCCCCCNAATCAAACGTCATGTGGAACAGCAAGACTTCAGCACTCGAAGGGCCTGGTACACCATACTACAGTGTCTTTCACCACTAGCTCGCACGCCACTGAAACGCCAGCCAGGGGCCGCTTTCCGACCCAGCGACACCTACTATCCGACGTCTGTGTTCGGGTGCCTCACACCGCGTCACTCGACAGCCGGCCCCTCCATACGCTCCCGGTTATGTACCAGTAAGGGCCCCTAAATGCTGTTCGCGATTAACTGAGCACATTCGAAATCAACCTTTCCTACCTGCATGTATTTCAGTGGCCTGTGGTGAACTGTTGCAAGGTAAACTGGTGCTTGCTCACTGTCGTAATTTCTCGGTGTACGCAGGGCCAGATTTGAAGTTTGGACGCTCCTAGGTGCAAGAGTTTTGGCTGCCCCATCTTCATACAACCAGGGGGCGGGGTCGGTCTAGCAATTTTGCTCAAGAAAATAATCTTTATGATGAAAATTTTAATTTTATCACATAATAACATCACGTATGAAAATAATTTGAGCATCAAATTTTTGTATTTTGGGTGTATTAAGTAAATGAAATAGCCCAACAAGGTATTGGAAATAAGTTTAATCTCTTCGATAGCTATCAACACATAAACACATGTATGATTATATATTATTGACATTAAAATTAAACTGATATTAAAAATATATTGACGTTTCCTTTAAATATGAATATCAGAGAGTTTGTAAAATTAGTTTAATAATAAGTTTACTCATGTAACAAGATTGAAAAGAAACGTACTGCACATGATAAAACTATCAAAAAAATTTATGAAACAATAAAAATGAGTACTGTTTTTTATATGTAGTACTATTTACCTTCAAAGTTAATTTATAAAGCCTTCCTCCTTTGTTTTTTTTTCGAGCGAATGTGTCTATGATGTCATCGTACGGCATCTCTTGAGACAGCCTTCCCTCGATAATGAGCAGCGCTAATGATGTCAATATGTCGTGGCTGGATGAAGATCTTAAATAGTTCTTCACACGACGAAGGGTAGAGAAGGATCTCTCTCCTGTGCAGTTTATGGCAGGAGCATTAAGAACCATTCTTAAGGCAATGTCAATGTTCGGACAGATGTCAACTGCATCAAAATGACGCAAAACCTTGCTAATGCCAGTTATGGTCATGCTGGGTTTTCCTTTGTCTGTATTTTGCACCAAAAAGGGTTTCAAATGTAAACACTCATCTACAACAACAGGCTCAAGATCTTCGGGATACAAACTCAATAGTTATCTTGCATGTTTGGTGATTTCTGAGGCTTCCAGTCCTTTAATAACCTCGAAAAATCCAAACCTGTTATGGAGCTGAGTATATTTATTTGAACGCCTGTTGAGTTCGGAATATAAGGTATATAATATAAAGTTGAAAGTGTTCACATGAAAGTTCTCAGATCCTGTAAATGTAACATCACTGCTGTGTCCACTATATTCATATTCACCAAGTTGTGTAGGTATCTTCCTTTTGCGTCGGGAGTCTGCTACGTTCTTCTTCTTACATTTGCCTCTCGCTGCACTTTCTAAGCCATCGAAATTTTTTCTCACTTCTTGAAGAAAACCACAAAGAGACTTATAGTAAGTAATAATCTTCCATAGCTCTGTGGTTTCGTACTGCAGTTTTATGTTCACCATATTAAACCTTTACAGTATGGTACCCCATAAAATCCCCATGAATGTAGTCTCAAAGGAACTCAACTTTTCTTTTAAAGCATTGGCTTCATTCCTTGTTGAGGGTATTTCATCACAGTAATTGGCAATTTCATTCAAACTTTCCAAAATGCCTTCTCTGTTTTCATTTACAACTCGGCAGGCGTCGTGACGAGCAGACCATCGAGTCTTGGATAGATTTTGTAGTTTTAAAGTACACTTATTCTTTAGGATGGCCCATCTGTGTGTTGAGGCACTGAAGAAATTAAAAAGTTCCTGCAGCAATCCAAAAAATGAAACAGCCTCTGTACGTGATTCTGCTGCACAAGACCCTATTACATTTATAGAATGTGCTTAACATGGTACATACTCCGCCAGAGGACTTAGTTATTTGATACGAACTTGAACGCCGGTAAACACGCCAGGCATATTCGAAGCGTTGTTGTATGCCAGGCCTCTGCAATTAGGAATGTCCAAATTAAATTTCTTAAAGAGTCCCAGGACTGTGTTGACAATTTTTTCAGCTTTATGTCCAACATTTGGCACAAAACAAATAAATATTTCAATTGGTATGCCATCATTGGCAACATATCTGAGTACTACAGTCAGTTGGTCCACATGTGAAATGTCTGCGGAGGAATCTAATACTATACCAAAGTATTTAGCTTCACTAATTTCTTTTAAAATTGTTTTTTTTAACTTTGTCTGCGATAAGAGCAATAAGTTCTTCATATGTTGTATTAGAAAGATTAGTCGTGCTTCCGGAACCTTTTTCACCATATTGTCTTAAATGTTCTGCAATAAAAGGGTCGAATTCGGCCAGAAATTGCATCAGTCCGAGGAAATTTCTATCAAGTCCATCTAAGTGTTCATGTGTTCCACGTAAGGCCAGCCCTTGAACAGTTAAATATTTAACTGCCGCCACTACTCTCTTAAGTACCTCCCTCCAATAGTGGACTTCTTGTTCGAGTGCCTCATCAAGTTGAACATCAACACGGCCTTTCAAACCACCTCTAAGTTTTAGTTTTCCTACGTTATTATTATGATTAAAACGGTTTTCGTGCTGTTTCTCGTTGATTAGCAATTTTCCAGTCATTGAATCCGGTAGAAAATGCACCCGTCATATCAGACTGTCCAAATAGCATACATAGAACACAGAAAACGCATCTTTTTGAATTTTTTTGATAAACAAGCTCTGGGACAGACAGCGAACTTTGTCTGAATATTGTCTTTTAGACTGATTAAAGTCTAAATCGTTATTTTTTATCACCCCTTTAGTGCACACATAATCTCGTAGTTGTTCATTTACATACCATCAAGCCGTATCCAAACTGAAAACATCAGTTCTCCCACTTTCTAAATCTACTTCCTCTCCAGGTTGATTTTCAAAAACAGCCTGTGCCGGATCGGTTGCACAAGCAACTTCCTCGAATTTAGAAGTGACAGAAGAAACAGACGGTAAATTTTCACTGTGGTTTATATTGTCATTCAAAATTCCACAATCAGCGGTGCGTGAAAAAAGGACGTTATTTTAGGAATCTGCTTTATAACTTTTTGATTTCTTTCATCTTTTTCTTCGCGCTTTTTTTAAAACTCTGCTCCGCTAGGTTTTGGTTAATGGCTCATTGCAGACACAGACACCATAATTTAAAAACACGATGATAATAATTTAACGAACTCACGCCGCACCATAAAAAAGTTACATGTTAAAAGTCAGAGCGGACGTGCGGAACGTCTGTATTCGAACAAAGCACTGACTGATTTATGGTGACCGATTGCGAGTGCGATAGACCTGAGTCACACTTTATACGCCACTGTCTACGTGTCTACGCCTACTGTAACTCATTGCAAAACTACACGCAACTTCAATGAACAATAATTACTTACACTAAAAAACTGCACAAAAGAAAATAAAATGAAGACTTTTCTTAACTCATTATAAACATTTTCTTTGTTATTTAAACAATTTTTTTTTAGCGTGCGCCTCCTGGCATTGTGCACCCCTAGGCTGGGGCCTAGTGGGCCTAGTGGTAAATCCAGCCCTGGGGATAGCCTGAAAGTAGAACTTTAGCAGGGCTTCAGAAAAGTTGGATGTTACCATGAATGGACTGTATAATAACCAAATACCAGAAGAGTGCGATAAAATGACAATTAATTCACGTCTTCGTGGTAGCTTGAGCACTTCTGCCGTTACCCACCCCACCCCTACTCTCTCGTAAACCAGCAGGACTGAAGAAACCATACATCTGGAGAGTGACGTTAATGGCCCGCGGAGAAATAATACCCCGCCGTCTCACTATCCCTCCATTTCCTCCCTGCAATGCCTCGCCCCCCGCTGGCTGGCTGCGTTTCGTGGCCGGCGGTCACTGAAGTGACGTATAAAAGTATCGCATAGTGTGGCTGCTTCGCAACTATAGGCTATTCACTGTAAATTGAGCACTTTCGAAAGCCCTCTCATTTGGAATTATAGTCAATAAATATATTTTATTTTAGCTGTAGACGTTAACTTCCGAGTGCGGTGGGATATACAATCTGTGTTTATTTCTTGCATGGCAATACTTAATTTTAAAAAGTGGTTAAAGGATTGAAAAATGGCTGAAAGAAAAAAGTAACTAGGGCCTCAAAAGTGCCCACTTTACAGTGAACAGCCTATATACCTTCCTCTTCTTCCATCCCTCCGTGGCGTGAGGCGTGCTCTAGAATTTGCTGTTGCTTCTCACGAGCACCTATCCATCCCCTGCTCCATTCACAGTGTTGCCGGTTTGGTAATTTCGTTGCTCTACGTGGCCATTTTATTCCACCGACACAATTTTTGCAGATCCGCGAGTATTTTTAACATTTGTTGAGAAAAATCTCTGAAAAATAATTTATGCTAATGATGGCATATATTTTAACGTTAATGCCAACTAACCTTCACACACAAATTCTTGAACGAAATCGCGGAAAGAAGTTCTTAGCTGTAATATATATATAGAAATGGTGGAAATGGTGGCATATTAATTACGTTTATGTTTCATACATACAGGAACGAGTCAGGTTAAAACCGTACATTGACATATACAGTTTTTAAAACATTAGTTTATCTGTTCTCTTTTTTTACGTATCAAATACGAATGATAAACAGTCTGATTAAAACTTAAATTATATTATTGCATCTATTTAATTATCAGTAGATATAAAATGCCAGTTCTGGCACTTGTATCAAGGTATCAAATTTTTAGACTATTCGCCTGCGATGACGTCACAGCTGGAGGTCACAGTGTCTCGTGGTCTGGAACTATCATGTTATCAAAATAATTGCCTGTTTCAACCCAAAAATTACTTCCGAAATTAATTACTTTACCAAAAAATCACTTTTTTTAACCAAATTTTAAAAAAAATTGAAAAATGAGGAAAGTGGACCCGAAGTTCCTCAAATAAAAAGTCAAAAAGTCCTGAGGCGAGCAAGAGGATAAGAGGTTCTTAGCGGAACGAGTCACTTGATACTTAGAACAGTAGAGGAGGATTCGAGACTCCGAGCCAGGTCCAGCAGACTAGTGAGGATCAGCAGACATGGCCCCCTCCCCTGCCGCCGTCCTGCACCTACCACGTCCATACACCCTGCCTCTACCCCTTACTCTCATCATACCGATCTTTGCACTCACCTCTACCCCTTTCCTCCCCTGGAAATTATTATCAAAATAGCAAAAATTCGAAAAAATATTTTAAAAAATTGAGGAACATATAATATTACCCTACCCTACCACTTGCTCATCTTAACACTTCTCAACACCCACCACCTGGCTGGCAATTATTATAAAATCGATAAGAATCAAAAAATTATAAAAATAAAGGAAAATACACAATAGAATCACATTATTATGACCACCTAGTAGTATCTAGAGAAACCGCCCTTCGCAGCACAGACAGCAGCTAGACGAGCTGGCAGTGACTCAGTCAGGTGCGGATAGGTCTCCACGGGTATCTGGAGCCATGTTGTCTGCAATGCCTCTTACAACTGTTGAAGGATGTGTGGCGGAGGAGACAGATGACGAACTCGACGATCGAGGTGGTCCCACAGATTTTCTATTGAATTAAGATCGAGGCAGTTTGGGTGCCAGAGAAGAACTTTGAAGTATTGATCGTGCTCTTCCAGCCACGTGAGGACACTTCTAGCCATGTGGCAAGACCCATTATTGTGCTGGAAGATCCTATCCTCCCGAGGAAAGACAACCATCATGTACGGGCGGATGTGACCGCCGAGGATGGATTCATAAACAAATCGATCAAAAGTGCCTTCCACACGGATGATGGGACCTAGATAATACCACGAGAATATTCCCAAGACCAATAACACTGCCCCTACCGCCTTGTGTTCGTCCAGTTAATGGATGCAGGGTGTCGGTTCCCCGACGTTTCTCGCCGGACACACTGACGTACATCCGTTCTATGCAGCTGAAAACGTGACTCGTTGGAGAAGGCTACCCGTCGCCAATCAGCAGCGGTCCAGTCACCATACTGTCGAGAAAATTCCAGTCGTTTTCGTCGATGCACCTGTGTTAGCATGGGTTCAGTCACCCTACATCTACTCCGGAGCCTCATTCGCTGAAGGGTTCGTGGTAGACACATGTCTGGGTGCCCCCTGGTTCATTTGGAAGGTGAGCTGTTCAACTGTAGCCTGTCGGTTGGCCTTCACACACCATCGTAATCAACGTTCACATCGGACACCAATAGCGCGTGTAGCTCCCCAGTTTCCACAATGGTTATTTCCTATGGTATCATTCGTCCGCTCACGATACACCTTTACCACAGAGGCACGTGAACAGTTCACAAACGTCACTGTTTCCGAAATGCTGTCCTCTTTGGCCCGAAAGCCGATGACCATCTCTTTTTGCAACTCGGTTAAATCGCTTCCCTCACCGATAACAACAGGAAGCGCAATGTGTACAGCCAGCCTGTCGGTCACATTATATACACATTTCCACACCCCAGATGGCACTTCTAGCAGGTCGCCATAATAATGTGATTGGACTGTGCATAATATTACACTATCCTGCCCGTCGCTCATCCTACCACCCTAACCAACCTCCTCGTCACCCCCAACACCCACCTAATAATAAAAAAATCGAAAAAAGTTACAAAAAAATTCTAAAAATCGAGCAACATATAAAGTAAAACTCACTCTCACTCCACCAATCTAATCACCCCCTCCCCTCCATGATCCAACCTTCCCTCACTAAATGCTCTCAATCATAAAAATCGAGAAAAATGACAAAAATCGAAAAATTTATTTCTAAAATCGAGAAACATATAACATTTACCTCTCACACACCCCACCACTCTAATCAGCCTCTCCCCTTTACCCTCACTCTCCCCAGTCATAAATTTTCGACAATAATCGGGAAAAAATCTAAAAATGTATTCTAAAAATCGACTAACATATTACGTTACTGACTCCAATCCACATGTTGGATGATGGTGACCTTGACATTGGTCCCAGTGACATTGAAAACAAAATAATTGAGAAAAATTGTAAAAATCGAAAGAAATTAATACAAGTTTAGTAACATATCACATCACTGACTCCGACCTCAAGTAGGATATCGGTGACCTTGATCTTGACCCCAATGATTTTAAATTAAAATATCTAGAAAAATGTTAAAACATAGAACAACGCTGACCACTCAAAAGACTACTGACCCCTCACAAAACTAACCCCCCACGAGACTAACTCCTCACAAGACACGGGTGGTGGTATGAACGAGGGGAAGAGGAGGGCAACATTACATATTCCTCGATTTTTTAGAATTTTTTTTTGCGATTTTTATAATAATTGCCAAGGGTGGGAAGAGGGTGAGGTGAGTGCGAAGATCAACATAGCGAGAGGGAGGGGTGGACGCAGGGGGTATGGACGTGGTAGGTGCAAGATGTAGGAAAGGGGAGAGAGCCATGTCCGCTGATCCTCCCCGGTTTGCTGGACCTGGCTCGGATTCTCGAATCCTCCTCTACTGCTCTGAGGATTAAGTGACTCATTCCGCTAAGAACGTCTAATCCTCTTGCTCGCTTGAGGACTTATCGGCTCTTGCTTCGAGGAGCTTCGGATCCGCTATCATCATTGTTTCCACTTTTTCTTGAAAAATGTTTGGTGAAGAAAAAGCGATTTGTTGGTAAAATAATTAATTACGGAAGGTTTTTTGGGGTGAAACAGGCAATTATTTCGATAACATGGCCGTCCCAGGCCGCCGGCCGCCACGACCTCCGCCTGTGACGTCATCGCAGGCAAGTAATCAAGAAATCCGATACCTTGATACCTGTGCCAGAACCAGCATTATATATCTACTATCATCAGTTTCAAACACATTTAAAAATCCAATATTCTGTGTTATTTTTTCGAAAACCCGAATCGTTTGTGTAACTGGAGCGACACTGCAATGCAGGCCCCACACTGCTCTAAATAAATGCTTGTTTAGTTAATATTGGAACTGCGTAATTCGGTAGGAATTTTAGGTTTTGTTCCAAGTTGAAAATAAAGTCGAGTAGCCAGCGATATACAGATATTTTTTTCTTGGCATTTTAATTAAATTTATAGCAACACATTACTAATAATAGGCTTCTCCGTCTGTTTCTTGCCAGAACTACCCGGGCCAGAAGTGCGGTCCTGAACTGGGAATTTTTCACCGCGCTGATAGAGTTATCGAGTATCCAAAACAAGCGTAGAAAAGTGCACACAGATGTGCATCTTCCAAAGATGTCGAAGAAAGCCGTTATTTTTAATAGTTAACTCGCATGTCAATATGGCCCTAAATATAAATTTCAGTAAAGTGTGCAGACTCACAGGGCCGTAATACTGTACGGAAGACTTCCAGTCGCGGCGTATAAGCCAGAAAAGGACAGTATGCGATAACTGAAACACCACGATATCTCTGCCATCCAACAAGAACTTGCCACAAAAACCTACAGGAAAGTTTTAATTATGATTACTGGAGCATTGAGTGTGTGTGTGTGTATATATATATATGTTTCCCCCCCCCCCTCACTTCAATAAGAGTGTCTGATGTAACTTCCAATGCTCGTGCTGCTGAGATGAATTCAATAATTAATTTTTATAGCTGCTCCATTCTCACTTTCCCCTCCATTGGCTCTCAAGACCTAGTTGTTAAGAGGAGCCCAAATTTCTCAACTCTAGCGAAGAAAAACGAAAGGGGCGCTAGATTATCAGCCTGAACAGCTTGTAAAATGAAAATAAGGTAATGTTGGTTTATTAGACGAGTTAGAAACGTTGTCATATTAGGTTTTAATTGCCATTGCATTTATTTTCAAAATCTTATAATATTTGGACATTTCTAAACTTTTTCTTCTTTACGCTATCTGACAATTGGCAACCTTATTCCTATGTTAACCTATGTATAATTAAAATGAGTGGAAATATTCCGGGTCCGTTCCTTATTCCTCTTAACAAACACGTGAATGGGTTCATCACGAATTAATACAAAATTGGAACGTGGAAATTTCAGACGACAAGTAAAGGTAGGTCAGAGATCAGGATGGCTATGCGGTTAGGACCTCCGTCTCCTGCAGATACGAGGCCGGATTTTCACCATGTAGAAAAATGGTGGATGATGTCGATGGCCACAGGAATCTCGTGGGGTGCACCTGTTCCTTACACTATTGCATTCCGTCGCCCGTACGCTCTAGAGTCTCGGTAGCCAATATTGTAATATTTCCAATAAAATGGCTTTATAGCTCCATCTACAAAGGCGTATAACCAAACATACGAATTTCTTTAGATCATAAGTAGTTGATGTGAGTAAAATAAAAATAAACAGATCTGGCGCACCAGGCGTCAGGCGGTGGCGCCACAGTAGCCATCTTGGATGAAGTCGCACCGAAACCTCCTGCTCTGTCATTCCTCATCAGCAGCGTCCATATTGTTTTTCCCTTGGAATTTCCCTTTTTCCTTATTCCCTACTTCCTGCTCTATCATTACACATTGTTTGTTAATGCTCTTGCAATCCGATTATATATACTTCATGCTATGGCATTCCAAGTTTCTTTACCTGTGCTCTCTCATTTCTTCCTGTCTCTCTCGCCAGTCCTCTGGTCTCCTTTATTCTCTCTTGCCTCCATGTCTCCCAAATCATTTCCTCTCTCTCTTGCTCGCTACGTCCTCCATATGTAGTTCCCGCGCCTGTCGCCTGTCCATTTCATTCTACTGATGTGTATTTGTGACGAACCTGGAGCCACGCAATTTTGGTAGTCTGCAGTTACATCCAGGCAGTTTCTGGAGAAAGGGAGAAGGGTGGGGGAGAAAATGTTTGGGCTGCTCTTAATATCGTGGTATTGAGAGCTGATGAGGGTGATTGAGGAAAGTGTGGAGCAGTACCGGAATGAAAGGGCGGGGGGAACGGGAGATTGCCAAGAAAACCCGCCAACCAATGGCATTGTCTGGCACGATTCCCACTTGCAAAAATTCGGTGATCCGGATGGGGATTTAACCCGGGTTGTCTTGGTGTAAGTTGAGCAGGCTAGTCGCTCAGCCACCATGGCCCCAAGGCGGAATAAACATAAAATAAAGGGGGGAAAAGTGAATAAATTTTGATCAATTTACAAAGGAAAGAACACTGATGATGTTCAGTTGTATCCGCTGTTGTCAAAAGGCAGAAAAATTAGAGATTGCCAGATTTTTTATCCGAGAATGATGCCAAATTATACCAGGTTCTTTAGACGCGAATAAATTGAAATAGTCGCAGCAATAAAAACCTTATTTTGTTTGCCAATATATCAATAAGCAAAAAGACCAAGACCAAACAAGAATGTAGCAAAACTTTTTCACGGAACCAGCATGTACAATATACATTACCCATAGTATGGCTCAGAAAATGAACACCAAATGTACACGCAGGTGTTTTGTAACCCACAATAATAATGAGTCACATTGCGATTTAGTTTTCCTGCGCGTAGCCCTGAAGCGAAAAGGTCAATTTAGTAATAAAAGCGTTTTATTTAATAGGAAAATGGACTAGTATTTTCTTTTGAATAATCAAGAGTTTTAAAATCATAGTTTAGTTGTACAGTGTACCTACAGTGTAAATGTAATTAAACATTATTAACATTAGAAACTAAATACATTTGCTAATTTGATCTCATCTGTGGTATTTACGACTTTACCATACCTGCTTCTTGTATTTATACAAATATTGAGACTTTTAATTTATAGACAGTACAGCAATTAGTTTATACTAGAAGCAGCCAGACTCCATACTTTCAAATGGGTCTTTTGTGGCTGTGACCGCTAAGACGTCACACTCGTGTAATGAGAAGGTTTTACTGGCGATGGTTCGAATCCACCCTATTGGCACTACCCAAACATTTCTGAGCACTACTTCGGTTATCAGGTGATAGCTCACTATGATCTGGAAGTCTCGCTGTACTTATCCTTTGTGCGTAACCACATGATGATGAACATATTTAGATTTTATTTAACTTTTAATGAAAAGTTTTTTTTTTAATTATTTGTTTGGGGGTTACTTCAATCTACAGTGGCAATAAGAGTTTCCAGTTTTAAATATATAATAAAATACTTCTTAAATTCAGATAAATCAGAAAATTATATAATTGACGACGGTGGGCCGCAAATGCGATATCGACTGTGGCCAGAGTCTGATAACTGTAACTAAGTAGGTTGAATGCGTGAAGAGGGAAGAAGGAATAATGGGAGAAAGTGGATTATACGTGAAAGAGGGGAAATAATGAGGTAAAATGAAATAAGTTCTCAGTGGCCGGTAGGAGGATTGGTGACGGAGGGGGGCTGGGGGTGCAATCAGGCCACGGATGCTGAATACAGCGCAGGAGCGCACGATCCGACTGCGAGGTGGCGCGCAATCACTAATTTTCTATTACCGAAGGTGTACTTTCTAAAGTCTTACCTAGACAGGGCACTGCAAAAGTATTCCTTCCTGCAAGGATATGCGAAGGGATTATAATTCTGTATGAGAAACCGAGCAAGAATGGATAAAATAGACAAACCAGCGAATAAACCAAAACCAACCTTTGCCCAGGTGAAAAAGGAGGCGAGGAAGTTTACTCAGTAAGAAAACCTCCTAGAAAAGTGACACTGGCATATCCGGAGAAAGAGGGCAAAGTAGTGAAGAAACAAAAAAGAATATCCATTAAATAGTGAACCCTGTCGAAGAGGGCTGGAAGGTGAAGAATTTCCGGAAAGTAAGAGGCGGAGGAGTTCTTATAGAGGCAGGTGACGAAGCCACAATCAATAAAATGAGGGAAAGTGTATGATTGAAGGCACTGGGAATTCGATTTGACGAACCCATGGAAAAAGGTCCGAAAGTAATAATTTATGATGTCCCAAGGAAAGAAGAAAATGAGGAACTGATAGCAAGGATCTAGAAGCAAAACTTACAGTAAAAAGGAATCAAGGAATATATTTTCACAAAGAAGATGTCAGTTCATTTGCGGACTGGAAGGAACAAGGAGAATGTCAACATTGTTTTAGAGGGGCCTGCAAGGTAAGACATTTTCTAGTTCTAATGAGGTGCTATAAGTGTCAACACTATGGACATCAGAGCAAACATTGTAAAAGTACGGAAAGATGTTCAACAAGTGGAGTGAAAGGGCACAAATACAATTATAAATATATATGTAAAGGCAATAAAGAAAACCACGCGTGTGCAAATTGCCTTCAACACAAAAAGGAGCACAATCATCGAGTCGATTCTAAGAAATGCCCACAATACGAGGAAGAATTCTCAATTGAACTGGAAAGGATTGATTATGGAGCGCAATGACTTCTCCAATGAAAATTAATGTGGGACAAATTAATCTGCCAAGATCTGCGGTTGCAACATGTGAAGTAATGATCATTACTAATGAAAGAAATCTTGACATCGTACTAATGCAAGAACCTTATACATTATGTGGAGAAGTGATTGGATTGCCAGGAACAGTTATTACATTTGGTGATAACCCAATGTCAACTATCTGGATGAGAAATAATTTAAACATAATGACAATGGACAATTTGTCCAACAGTCATCATGTATGCATTCATTTAGAATTTGGAGCAGCTAATATATATTTGGCCAGCTTCTACTTCCAGTACTGAGATGATCTCCGAGTTCATCCTGAGAAGTGGGACGAATGGATTGGAGTACTGGGTAGAGAACGCTTCATAATCAGTGCTGATGTTAATGCCAAATCTGGCTAGCAAAATTCACCTGTCAGACGATCTAGGCATGGCGATCGATAACTATTTACTGGCGTACGACCTCCATGTCGCCAATGGATCTGGATCCCTCCCCACAAATATTTCTCCTGTGCACAATACATAATCTTTCCTGGATGTGACTCTGATATCAAGAAAGGCAGTAAGACTGGTTACTAATTGAACAGTAACTGAGGACTCATCAAGTGATCATCGGTTTATTATGTACGAGATTAACTATACACATAACCCTAAAGAAGGTGGCGAAGTGCCACGAACAAGAAACATTCATAGGAGTGCACATCGGAAGAGATTCGATGAGGTATTAATGGATAATCTCCAGAGGAACCAAGTAGAATATATGGAAGATCTGCACCAAGGAGCATTAGAGCTACCGAAAGTTATCCAAGACACATGTAACAGAACACTTTGAACTTCCAACCCTGGTGTCCCACTTAACAGATGGCGGGATGAAGAACTAGAAGAGATGAGAAGAAAAGTGCAGGAGATAAGAAGAAACCTGAAAAGAAGCAGAGATGAGACTCAATTCCTAAGTCTGGTTGATGAATACAGAAATCATAAGAGGACATATGCAAGATTGTTGAAGGATAAGAAGATAAAATCTTGGAGAAGTTTCGTGACCAAGAAAGGGAATGAAGAGCCTCGGGGGTTAGTGTATAAAATATTCTCAGATAAAGTTAAGTATAACCAGGTCATGTAGAGCCTAAAAATCAAGGGAAGTGTGATTATCAGTCAGCAGGAAAATGCAAAATAACTCATCCAGGCTCTCCTGCCAGAGAAAAGCGAAGAAGAATTACGTCACAAAAAGAGAGAAAAAATGACGCAGTTGCCAGACACTCTGTATGCTATATATTTTGATTTAGAAGAACATAGTGAAGGAGCTGAAAAATAAGATGGCACCTGGACATTATGGGATAACTGCTGAAATAGTTAAGAAAGTGTACCCCAGGATACGAAAGGACTTACCTGCACTGATTAACTTTTGTCTACATAATGGATGCTTCCCAAATATTTGGAAAAATGGAATTCTCAAGATCTCGTATAAAGGGGGAAATAAAGACCCAACAAACCCAAAATCATACAGACCCCTTACATTATTGCTGGTGCTTTAAAAAATTCTAGAAGCAACCGAGGGACTCCATAAGCAACAATATGATCTTAGGAAAGGGAGAGGCACAGAAAGAGCTGTGCTCGATGTGGTTCAGAAGGTAAAAAGCTGTCGACAATCCTATGTCTTGGGAGTTTTCTTTGACATAAGTGGAGCCTTCGATAATGCATGGTGGCCAGAAGTGCTTTGAAATCTGAGAGAGGAGTGCCCAGCAAATATGTATGCGATATTAAAGAATTACTTTTGGAACAGAATAAGTCAGTACAAAGTGAACAACATATGTGTAGAGAAGACAATGTCTAAGGGATGTCCCAGGAATCGGTCCTAGGACCTGTTTTGTGGAATGTACTTTTTGACTCACTTCTGCATTTGCAGCTGATAGAAGAAAGTGAGATATTTTCCTATGCCGAAGATGCTCCTGTGATAATTCCAGTATGGAGCCGAACTAAATTGGAACACAAAACAGAAGAAACATTGCAGAAGATCGAGAGACGGGGAAAGATAGTCAAGTTGCAATTCTCTGTTGAGAAAACCAGTGCAATGCTACTAAAGGGAAGACTTCATAGATCGCCAACGATACGATTTAAGGGAAAACTAGTGAAGATAAAGAGCACAGTTACGTATCTTAGAGTGGTATAGGATAGCAAGCTACGCTTTCAGTATCACATCAAGTACCTCATGGATAAAGCTGTCTGTAAGTTTTTTCACGAAGATGAGAGCAGTGTTCACATCATCATGAGGACTTAGATTTAAAACCATGATAACGCTGTAAAAGATTGTCTTCCTGGGGATTATATTGTACGGATCTGCAGTGTGGTATGAAAAAGCAAGATAAGTGCATACAGAGAGACTCCTACTGAAGACACAGAGAGCTGCATTGCTTGTGATTACAAAATAATACAGGACAACATCTACTGAAGCATTGCAAGAATAGCCGGAATGATCCTCCTCGATCTATTAGTAGTAGAACGAGAAAGCGTAATGAATAAAACTGATGAAAGATCTGCATCTGCGGATAGGAAGAATGAAGTCAGAAGAGAGACGCTATACCTCTGGCAGAAGAGATGGGATGCCTCGGAGAAGGGGAGAACAAAGTACAGAATATTCCCTGACATAAGAGATAGAGCCTGTCATAACTGGATCACGACTCATTATCATTTGTCACAGATATTAACAGGACATGGAAATTACAAAACAAATCTGTACATATTTAGTTTGGTGTACTCCCCTCTCTGTAGGTTATGGAACAATGAAGACACACTGTTACATGCACTACAATATTGTCCTAAGATCAAGGACTATAGATTTGAATACTGTAGAAGACTTAAAATAGAAGAAAATTAATGTGACTTACACGATATAACGTCCAACAAGGGAAAGGCGAAAATAATGGAAGGATATGCAAGGGAAATCTCTATCAGATTAGAAGAGTTTGATCTGTGGACAAAAAATAATCCACAATAAATGAAAGATAATTCTCCCTGAAAATGATACCACACCCTAATACTTACAAAGAAAACCAATATAAAAACTTTGATGCTGGGAGCGGACCTGCTCAACTAAAGTGCACAAACGTAAAATCGCTATATAAATTTTGTAGTTTGAGCGAACCCATACACGGTCTGGGTAATCCCAGTGCAAACACGTATAACTTTCAAAGGATTCGTCAGAAGGCAACTGATGAGTTTAGGGTAATTCGCCCCCACTCTGAATAAATTAGAAGACATGATGCAGATCTGACAACGTACAAGGAAAATTAACAACGGAGAAACAATGACCTAGGCAAGGAACCAGGATAATAGAAAGTGGAAATATACGGACTTTGCAATGGAACATGGAACAGGAGAATTAAATAACGAGAATCCAGACCGAAGTATGGTATATGCGGGGGGAGAGGGATTGAAAAGAGGTCCAAAGGCCCCCCCACCAAGCTGCTGCTTAACGAAGGCACGGACATGGTTAATATATTGTAGAGCTGCTATACAATGGTTTAGAAAAGTAGAGTAGAGTTATATACATTAGAATAAATATAATAACCCCCAGGTAGCTGGGAGAGTCGGGGTGGATGGCAGGATCAACCACGCCACACTCACCCTCTGAGTAGCTTGGCAGTAAAATAAAATATAGTTGGTAATCATAAACAACAATAATCAATCAAATTGTAATGGTATGCAAAGCAATAAAAAACAAAAAGTTAAGGTTACATGGTCCGAGAGAGCAAAAAGAAGGATAGTTATAAGATGGAAAACACACTGACATGCTAAAGGAAATACTTACACCCCTACATTACCCAGAAAGGCATAGGCGTGGGGGTGAAAAGGAAAAGATTGCGTGTTTGGCTTGTAGCTGGCCACAAAAAATAAAATGTCGTTCTCTTCGGGCCGGGACGACTGACGCATCCTAGTGGTGCAGGTGCGAAGTAAGGACAATGTATTGCCACCTATGCAAGGGGAATGTTTTTAAAGGCAACACAGTTGAGGAGATGAAGCAGGTGCACTTAGCATTGATTTACTCAGCTGCCCTCACTTTGGACTGAAAATTAACACAGTTTCACGGGTAGGGGCAACGGAGCAACGAATCAAGCAGAGAAAAGCGCACTGGTATAGTTTCCCTGTGGATCTCGTTAAAATCTGAATATTTATAACTAGGCCTTTTGTTTTAGGTCAATACAACAGTTATACAAGGTACGCATGAAAAACTGATACAATGCTTCAAGAGAGATACATTGGAAAAAAAAATTAATAGGGAACCTCTTGTTAGAGATACCTTATTCATGACCACTTATTGATGTGGACTATATCTTTGATACACTGTGACTGTCTGGGCCTAAGATGTATATCAATTTATTTTCCTGCTCTTCCTGATAGTGAACATATTTCCATTTGCTGTGTACATACGAGGTCGGAGCAGTAAATAAGGTCACTTGTTTTGCCACGGTTTGTAAGGTGACTATTTTTAATGTTAAACAACACTCTTATTTATATTATAGTTTTTCGTTATAGTCCTCTAGAAAATATATTCACCAATACTAGCGTGGCATAGGCTTGAAGATCCCCTCTCTATAGAAATCAGGATCTTTATGTTCCACAATTTTTCTGACACCATCATTTATACTTGCACCATCCCGAAACGCTTTTCCTAAAGATATTTTTTTGTGGTCAAACCAATATATATAGAATAATGTCAAATCTGGACTGTAAGGGTTCTCCATATTATTCCAGTGATAGAACTGAACATTTTCCTGTGTGCGAGGTTTGTTATTATAGTGGAGAATTGTAACCCTCTGGGTAGACGATGTGGCCTCTTCCCGCGAATTGCTACGCAAATCGTCATAGATTTGCATAATACTCTCAACACAGTAAAAAATAATCAAAACACTATTTAAATCAATTTAATATTACGAAGTTTATTACCACTAAATAAATATATTTAAAAGTGCTTTAGAGAATACACTGATCTTGGATTATGTTTTTAAATCGTTATATCCGGTGGTTCGTAATTAGGTACATCTCGATATCCAGTCACTCGCTGAACTCGAATGGCGCAACAGTATTATGTGACGGTCTAAGATCAATATTGGACATGATCTTGGATTGAGCAATTAACTTAAATTGTGCAACTGGCCACAAGTCTTTCTGCATGCTGAAGGCATGCTGAGGACGCTGGTCTTGCCCTATTTCTTAGTGGTGATATATGCTTCCATTCCACTAGAGAGAGTTTGGATGGTACCCAACGTACAACACATACTTTATGATAGTGAAAGAAGCTCATCGTAAATAACGCGATGATGTAGACAAAAATGAGGTAGACTGATTTTCACATTCTGCGCATGTCCCTAACATTGATACCGAGCGAGGTAGTGCAGTGGTAAACCTTTGGATTCATTCGTGAGGACTAGGCCAACAAGTGTTGCCGACAATACCTCTTGCTGCATCGATGAGTACTGATTCTACAGGCATTGAGACAGTTAATGCTAAAGATGGAATGAGTGACCCACGTCATGCAGTAGAGTTGGTTTGCGCGAAATATACACTTGCGAGACTTTCGTGTGAAATAGATGAACTTCAAAATAAACGGCCATCAGCTCTAAGTACTGACGATGACCATGCGACTCCTGCCACAAGGAAAAGTAAACATAATATAGAATACAATACAGGACGTGAAGATGATCACGAAGACAGGATGAATGAAAATGAACATGAAGATAGTGTTGATGCTGAAGACCATGGCCATTTTCTCGATGCTCTGACACCCCTTCAGCAGGTTTGCTGCAGCGAGTGACATGAAGAAAGCAGAAGACGCTGGAACACTGGCTACATATTTCCCGAAGAACCGAATGTTCTTGTTAATAGGCTCAGATATTTGATCGCTTTGAAATAAGGTGGAGATTTCCTGCACATTAATTAATTGTCTTCAATCATTAGTGAACTGAAGGTCGGGGATTGTATCACATGATGTGATGAACTGCTTTGTTCTTTGATTGTAATGTGTAAAATAAGAATGTTTTTTTAATTAAATTATTGTTTCCCCCTTCATTTTGTGTGTCGTATACTTTTCCACTCCTCACAAATTGAAAGTGGTTCTATGAGCACTCAACTACTAAAGTACAGATCTACATACAGAATTTTAATGAATAAGTATAAACATGTGTGGACAGTGGACTGCATACGAAGCATTTGTGCAGTCAAGTACACATGTGTGTAGACAGATGATGAATGAAAAAAATTTTATACGGAAAGGGGGGGGGGAGACAACAAACCGATGGATTTTTTATGAATTGAAGGTTGATCGAAAGATTGATGGAAAGAATGCGAGATTGATCGAAATATTACACGAAAGATTGATGGAAAAATTGCGAGATTGATCGAAAGATTGATGGAAATATAAGGAGATTGATGGAAATATCGCGAGATCGATGAAAATATTGGAAGATTGATGGAAGGATTGCGAGAATGATCAAAAGATTCGACGAAAGATTGATGGAAAGACTGCGAGATTTATCGAAAGATTGTGAGATTGATCGAAAGAATGGACGGAAGAGTGACAGATTGATGGAAAGATTGCGAAAATGATGAAAAGATTGTGAGAATAATCGAAATATTGATGGAAAGTTTGCTAAAATGATCGAAAGCTTAGACGAAAGATTGAAAGATTCATGAAAGATTGCGAGATAGGTCGAAATATTGATGTAAATACTGGAAGCATGGTGGAAAGATTGCATAAGTGATTGAAATATTGATGGAAAGATTGGAATATTGCGAGATTGATCGACAGATTTTTTTGAAAGATTTGAAGATTGGTGGAATGTTGCGAGACTGATCGAAATATTGGATGAAAGGTTGAGAGACTGATGGAAATATTGTGAGATTGTTCGAAAGGTTGTAAGATTGCGAGATTGATGGTCAAGAATAATACGAAAGATAAGAGAGGCTATCACCCGAGCTGCCCTCATACATTCCACATCTCGAGGGCCTAGCACTATTACACCTATATGTGTTTGTGGTTGCTGATCAATACCATGATTATTACATACATGTGCAGTTGGCCGCTACTCGTATGATGGGCTTTGTTTGATAACATATACATAACATAATTTAGAAAAAATCCGAATAGCATACTTATGTCTACAAAAAAGTTGACACAATTAATAATTTACAGATTCTGACCTCGTGCAAGTAATGGACTTGAAGAGAGGAGACCGGTGAGGTAGTAACGAATGAGAGACTTACGCAGGGTTCCGCAATACTATACGTAAGATTTCGGTACAAATTAAACATTTTTTTTAAATTTAAATTTTTAAAATTAAATTTAGTACTTTAAATTTGTTTATAAGTACTGATTTTCAATTTTACATACAAAATGCATGTAAAACCAATATGGCTACAGGCTGTCAGAAACAGACATATATGATTGAAGGTTTAGTGGTTGTAATTACTGAACACATTCGGGTACGTTCGACAATCCCGAGTCGAAGAATTACAGCACATTTGAGTCAAACCGAAAACTGTCAAGCACTCTCCTGAGTCGAGCCGAAGACTACCAAGTAGTTCCGTGTCAAGCCGAAGAGCCCTCTCCCCCAACCCCGCCAGCCAGACCGCTGCACAGCTCCCATTTAAAATGCATTATGCCCTCTTTTTCACACTACTACGAACAGTATGTCCGCAAAGTCATGGCGTGGTTTCAAAAGTATGTAAAATTAACCGTAAACAGTAAACAACCCAACGACGTTGCAGATAAGAGACCACCCTATCAAGTTTCTTAAGTTTATTACTTGTTTATGTCAATTCGATGTGGTGTCCATTTGTCGTTGTACACACATCTAGTTGATACTCCATTTCTTTTCATACAGGATGAAGAAAATCGGGTGTAAAAAGACTAAACCACTTCTCTGGTTCTTTCAAGTGCGCAAAGTCGTCAACTCGAACGCTGTAAACACGTTTTTTGATGTAGCACCTAAAGAAAGTATAGTGGCGCGAGGTCCAGCCTAATCTTCAAGCACAGTTACCCACAGATGTTTTGTAACTCCGTAGGTAGGTCTCCCGTACAGCTACAACAGACTCGCCACTAGTTGCAGGCCTCCCGGAACGTTTTGCTTTTAAGGCTCCCGACTACCTGAAGCTGTTTTCCGCGTTTGAGGCCGAGAGGCGTAGGAGCGATAAGGGCGAAACTGCATCCGCGCATCAAATACGCCATCGTCACTAAGCGCAAGGCTCTGAACTGACGTGCAGTGTTCTCGTCACACTGCGTATTCCTATGGGACTTACAGTGGTGACCCTATTATTTTATCGGAGGAAAGTCTTTATGAGGGTTCAAAGCAGGACCCTTAAGTTTTTTTATGTATCTAATGCGTGTATTTTGAGATGAAACGCTTTTAAAGAGCTATTTTTAAATACTCAAAACTGGTGTTTCTGATGTGCGTGACGTTTCGAAAGCACTCAACAGCCCTCGTCTGAAATGTGTCTTAATTTCGTAGATCAGCACATTGGACTCGCGTTTAATAGTTTCGCAGAAAAAACGTGAATTTCTAACACTCTGCAACGCAGTTAAAGCGCCAGGTAGGTGGGAGCGTAAACAAGCTGCCAGTTTTCTTAAACTGGCCATCCAACCAGCGAATGTTGTTTTCATGTGACAGCTTTTCGTTGAAAACGCGATGATTTTCACGACGAACACGTGTCACAGATTAAAAATTTCGCAAGCGAAATGACACATTGCACCTTCCTCTGCAACGTCCACATCTTGCCTGCTTGAACGGCGTGGCATAGCATAGCGTGACGTTACCCGTCACGTGACTACCTGCGCGCATCACGAGACTAATCCACACACCCGACACTCTTTGCGATGCTCCTCAATGCGGCGTATGTATCACGCTTTACATCGTTCTGTGTGGGCACTGCAAAGGCATCGGAAACCTCACCATGACTGCACAGACACTCGTATTAATCGTGGGCGATCTCAACGAACATCTTTACAGGCCTGGGCATGTTTCATTTTCAAAGTTTTCTGGAAAATTTTCCGGACGTAGCTGTCATTGTAGCTCCTTTGAATTAAAGTGAATATGAGCAGCTTATTCTGTTTTCTGGTTTTCGTGACTCGGCGAATAAATGTTTAATTTAATGAGATCTGGTGACTGCGACGGCCAAAATTTTCTTCGAAGGCGATGAACTCTTAAAAATACGTGTTGGCTGTGCGAGAAGGTGAAATATTTTTCTGGGCCTCGTAAATAGTTGACAATTCTCGAATTGGTTAACAAAACTACAAAGTCATTCGGTGCTTATATTTTTTCAAAATGAAATGGGCCTGCCATTATGACGTCCAGGAATGGTATCACCAAATTTTCTCATTGTGAATTTTTGTTGTGTGTGAACCGAGTCGCGGTAGTGTACGTTGGAGTATTTATGAAGTGTGACATGCAGAACCAGTCCTCTTTGTTGAAGAATGAATAATACAGCACCCTGCTCACAAACAATTTTCGATTGAGTGAACTCTCAGAAGCCTACACGGCAGGCGGGTCACTAATTGTGGCCACCTGCCCCCATGTGTCAACATTACGTTTTCAACACCAGGGATGCTAATCCCTCTATGACGCAAGGATCCCCTTCCAATCTCCGAGGTGTGTACGCACACACTCGCATAAGAGCATAAAGACCAAACGTTAATAATTAGTTTTTGAAATGAGAAAGCCTATAGCAAAAATTTGAAGAATACGTTTTTATAATTATTGGTTTTCTACTTTTTACATATTCATTTAATATTCTCAGGTAATTAAGGTTAATGCAACTTTAGAGTTGATATGCGCTTTGGAAACTGCAGGCTACCAGTTAAAATTACCAATCAAAATATTTTACATTTAATGTAGATATCGCAGTGTATATTATGACAAAATATTAATGCATTTTATTTTTTGGAAAATATTGGCATTTCGTCAGAAAACTCTACCGGAACTGGTTCTGAAATATAACTAATTTGAATGCTATGTTCTCTGGTTGAAAATAGTTTAAGATCACAGTGACTAAAGTTATTTAAATTATCTAACAAAAAATTATTTGAACTTATGCTTATGCTAAATTATTGAAAACTAGAGTTTCATATTTTTGCACGTGTATAACATATTTATAAACGTATTTCCATTACTTTCCTTTTCATTAGCTTCATTTTGAAAGCTCTTTACCAAAAATATGACTTCCAGCTGTCACTAGCATCGTACTTAAATAATATGATCATACATCACACGTCAATTATTTAAAGTTTTTTTTAACAATGATAAAGTGCTCTGAGCATCTGGCACCTCATTATGTCCAAACATTTACGTAATTATTTGTACTTGGTGCTGTATGCTTCTCATGGTATAGTGAGCACTTTTGAGATTAACATTTGAAAAAATCACTTCATTTAAATTCTACCGTACACACTGGCATGCAGGATCGCAATTAGGTTGGCAGAGAGTTAAGAAAAATAGTTCCAATCCTTTCACGTTATATTGCGAAATTAATTTGAAATTTTTTGGAAAATAAAGTTTGTTTATTTATGCATTAGTACGAAATATATGAATGTCACATTGAGTATTCCGACAATCATACGTTTTCACTTGACTGGCGCATGAATGAAGTCATTTGGCCCTTGGCAATGTAAGTTTTACATCTGGCTGAATGTTACAAAAAAAAAATGATTTTAAGCGGGGCTTTCAAAAGTGCTTAGTTAACATTGAACATCCTAAACGCCGTTCGCTTGTTTAAGAGCATTTCTTGTTAAGTACTGTACCCCCAAACTTTTGTAACACAACTTCACCGATAAGATGTATAACTATTTGCCACAAGGAGCTGCATTTCAATTTTTTGTCATGAAAAATTATGAGTTGTTATAGATTCTCTCCATTTTGTATATTTTGTAGCTTGTAACAGCCAAAATAAATAATTGATTATTTTGTGATAGCGACCACAGAGGTCACAATAGCTACGGCAGTCGAACAAAACAGATTTCAGAAAACGCATTAAGTTATACCCCATGCCATGTCATCCGAAAAATTCTATCCAAAATCCACATTTGCGTGTTGTAGTCGAAAATAAAGAAAATTCAAGACATACAATGTCCAATTCTCTTCTTCGCATCCAAGCATTGCACCGTTATGTGTTTTTTTTTTTTGTGTTATCGGATGGATTCATTTGGTCTTGCAATATATATTTTTTTCAGTCTTGGGCGTTTATTCTTTTAGAAGGTTTGATCTATAAAATTTGTTTCTGGTACGCATGAGGCGTTTGT
This sequence comes from Clitarchus hookeri, assembly GCA_002778355.1. NCBI lineage: Eukaryota > Metazoa > Arthropoda > Insecta > Phasmatodea > Phasmatidae > Clitarchus > Clitarchus hookeri. Next base: position 334,056 of record NQII01001665.1, read on the forward strand.
ACCGCGACCAGGCGTCGACTATTGCCGATCTGCTTCAAGAAGTTCCGTTTTTAAAAATTTTATTTTATTACAGAATTCTGCATCCTTAGAGAAAATGGATAATGAAACCATATGGCTTTTTCACGTAAAACCCTCACTTTATTCAATTTCACTTAAAAGTTTAAGAATAAGATAAAATACACAGGAATAACGAATGATTGTCAATGTTAGGCATTAAAATTATATATTCTCAGCATCATTTGCTGGAAGAGATAACAATTGTTTTTTCTCTAAAAATCATTCAGCATCCGAATTAGAGGAACTGTTACTCATACTTGCATGTGCATTTATTGTGATGACAAAATAGTGTTGCCAGATCATCCATAAATACGAGGATAATTTTCTCTCTTTAATAAATAAACATATGCTGCATATGACAAAAATTTTTGAGCCTATAAAAATGTACAATTTTAACTTACAAAGATCTAAATAAACTCGCATTTCCACAATAATCCTTTTTTTGTGTACAATGAGAACAAATGTACTAAATTCGCAGTTTTGTTGATTACAATTCTATCGCAATGTATAAAATAAGGTTTATTTAAGGATTATAAATGTGAGATATAAAAAAATATCAGTAACTGCACATATACAGAACATTTGTCACAATATCTTTAAATACGTTAATATTTATTTAGTTAAAAGTGCATTCGTGGAAATTTTTTCTATGATGAGCATCCACTGATGAAAGGGAAGAAACTCACGGTTTCCGAACAATCATATCAGTTAAACTATTACCGTGCAGTTTATCAGTACGTGTAGAACGGCTAGTTTTCATGTTATGAAAAATTTTACCTTCTTTAAATTAATTAAAAAATATAACTTTAATTTCCCATTTCATGGGTAAGAAAGTATAAATTTTTTGGAAATTTACTAGATATAAAGTAATTTCGGGGAAAAAATATATGAACGCATTATTTTGATTATGAAACAGGTATAGTATCATAATTTGAACAAACATAAATAAATAATGCACTCTTCTCCTAAAATCAAATGTTCCTCGTGCAATTGATAAAAGCATTTCGTTTTCTAATGTAAATTTTAATTCCTGCCTTCGAAAACAGGAAAATATCAGTATTTTTTTCTGTACTATTAATACTTCTTCCACTTATCATGATTTTACTTAACGCTTGCTACTTTTCTACTGGTCTCTAGTGAATATTTGTGTTGGCCCAGCAAAATGTGGTGAGTAGTTCTCCGACATAACAGTATCAGTATTGTTACATGACGCCTTAGGGCGTATCCGAGTTCGGGAGGGATGGACGTCTTAATAAAAATAAAATAATAAATTTGGTGTTTGTTTATTCTCAGTATTAATCTACCTCTTCTGTTATTCTTTTCATTTCTCAATCAGCGCAATATTAAATGTATTTTTTACTCTAATTAACGTCCTTCTTAATGTCTATGTTTGGTTATAGTCATTTAACTATTACTCATTATTGACACACTTTCAGTCTGTCTGTTGCCATCATTTGTAATGTCTTCAACTCACGCACCCAGTCCAATAGTCCAGCCTCCCTGTCGTACTCTTCACTGCGCCGATGCTCGCAGTCGCATATTATCGTCGCGCTGGTCACTTCCCTCGCCACTCGTTTCACTCGCCCGTCGTCTATCGCCAAAACTCCATCCACTCAGCCAGTCAACCACTCATAAACTCAAGCCCCGAAAGCACGTCGCACTATATATACTCTGCTGGTCTTGACCTGGAAAGTTCATCGCACTCCGGGTCATGCCGACAGAAACTAGGTCAGTAACCACTAGAAAATTTTTCATATAAACGCAGAAACTCAATACAACCAAGTCAACAGCGCGCGCTGCAAAAAGGATTATCGTGTCGGCTCGGTTTTTTTGTAACAGATGCGTGGTTCTTGGTTTAACACACGCCTGTCATTTAAAACACCCCTTGTGACTCGCCGTCGCTATCAGATAACTGCTCTGTCCTTCACTTGCACTCGCTCGCGCGGGAGAAAGCAGCGAGCGCGTCACATTATAGAGGATACCTAAACCACATGGTGTGTGGCGAACAGAATTTAATACTACGGCTTGCGAAGAGTATCATTACCGTGTGGTGCCGAGAAGGCCTGCAAATCGGCACACAGTTCTTACTAATAACTACTTTTTCTAAATTATCTTAGTAGTTACTGTAATTGGACTTAAATGTTATAAATATCACAATATTTTCGTTTCAATAAGACAACTGACTCAAATTACAGCAGTAGTGATTTTTTATTAATTATCTAATTTGTCAACCCTACAAAATTAACGGCTCTCGGACTTTGGTATACAACTTAATTTTTTAAAAAGTATTTTAATTGTTGGGTATAAATGAATTTTTTTTAGGGCACGAAGGGCGTGACTCGTCTTAAACTAAATTAGCTAACAAGCCTAAAATAATCCGTCTAAGAGAAATAAGTGACAAGTGCTATCATATATAATAACACTTTTTTTTTAGAGCAAGCACATAGTCATTCTGCTACGTTAACCTTTCCCCCTTTTCAAGGATAACAATATCTTTTTTCGTTCCTTCCATCATATTTATCTCTCTCTCTCTCTCTCTCTCCTAACACGAAGGAAAAAACTATGGATACAGCCTCCCCCTTGAAATTTTAATGACGTTGTTTGCGTCATCCTCCCCCTCTCCCTCATCAACCATTCCTGTGGGTGGCCCTGACGACAATATTGAAGTAGCTCTTGCCCTGGCACGGCTAAGTTGGCACTAGACCAATTTTCATGCATATACCCGCCTTCCTTGGGACCATTAGTCCACATAATAAACCCGTGAACCGTTTTTTTAATTAAACGAAAAAAAAAAGTTGACCCTCTGAAAATAAGTCCAACCATGTTAAAAAAAAAACATGCTGAATAGAAAACTAATCAGATTGCATGACTGATTTCCGGTACGAATGTGATATATTCGCATAATTTAAATGTTTGTCTACAGTTCAGCAGCTTACAACGGTCCAGCAGTAATATAACAATTGAGCTTGGTTCATAATATTAAAAGCATAATAGTAACCACACAACATAGGTCGTATACATGAGAATTGACCGCCATGTTATCAAACCTATCGATTCACAATTGCGCATAAAAGGTCGTACGCGTGAGAGTTCCCGGCATAGTACACAAGGAATTCATTTATTGCGCGGGTGCATGGGCCAACAGCCAGTCATAGCAGATTATTACATTTTCAACGAAGTTGTTTATTTTAAATTGAGGAAGAGTTATGCTGCAGAAACGAAGAAATGTCGCAATATACTAATTTACAGAAAAGTTGAGAGTTGAAAGATTTGGGCGGCTCTTAACGAGGTCCTGAGAGCCGATGAGGGTGAAGTGAAGTGAGTATGGAGCAGCGCCGGAATGCAATGGCGGGGGAAACACTAGATATCCGAGAAAACTCACCGACCAGCGGCATCGCCCGGCACGATTCCCACATGCGAAAATCGGGGAGCGACCTCGACGGGAACCCGGTTCGCCTGGGTGGGAGGCGGGTATTCTAACCACTACACCACCACGGCCCCAAAAGTATTCACTGTATATGATTATATTAATGTTTGAGTAGTTATATTTGAAAACAAGAAAGTGGCTACAATATTTTCTCAGGTTTTGTAGTCTACAGCAAACCTACTATAAAATAATATTACTTACATAAGAATGCCACGAACTTATTTTGATCACGACCAATTTGGGAAACGGAAGGAGGCGAATAGTTCTTCATAATCGATTATTGTGATAAACGCAATCGAACTTAGAAAGTTCCCATTCTCTCGATGCATTTCAAGGCCATCTTCCCCTGATGATCTTTTTTCTTGTTCGAGACATTCGTTCCCTTTCTCCTCTACTTTCAATTAAGCTCATGAAAACTAAGTTCACAGTTGTTTTTTACTCGTCGGAAGTATTTGCGTTCACTTGTCCAAGGAGCACAGCTCTGGACAGTGGGTATTCATCAAAAACAAAAACAAAGATTATAATTATTAATTTTGTTTCCTTTCAATCTACGAGAATAATAATGACAGCGAAAAGTTGGGAAGGTTCATATTAAGCAACGCAATGAAGTTATGCTGGAGTAAATATGGAAAAAAAAAAAAAAAAAAAAAAATTTTTTTAAAAATTAAAGTCTCCGAGTGTAGCTGGCCAGGACTGAACTCACAACCTACCGAGTGAAAATAACACCCCCTACTTCATCAGCAAAAACGCGCGGTGAGTCGCTATTTAATTCTGAGATTTCGCTGGAGTTCAGTGAACTACCGTGGATACTCTCTTTACACCGAGAACCTGCGATTCACATTGAAAACCTACGTACTGTAGCTTATATTGTAAATGGTTGGTAATGTCCGGTTGGTGACCTTCAATGTGCCCGCTACTTGACGCATAATCTTGTTCGAAAAATGATTTAAATCCGCATTTATATCCACGAAAGTACTGAATGTCTTCTCAATTGATTTATTTAGACACGCAAAGAAAACACATTTTAGGCGTCTAAGGAATGCTATTTTCAATATATTAAACATACCAGGAAGTTATGTATTTTCCTCCAACAAAGTTTTAAGCAGCCTTTTGAAACTGCCAAGTGCTGAAAATATATTAACATAACTATACGAAATTAGGATGAAAAACTAAATTGAATTTTGCTGTAGACTTTCCACCAGTCAAATGGCACTGCCACAACTTTAGAACCCAAAGCTGCACACTGCACTATGAAAATACTGTACGCCTGGTCAGAGCTCTGGGCGTTTATAGTACATTCGCGGTTACTTCCGCAGATACATAACCAAATGTTATTTAAATATGCTTGTAGGCATATGTAGGCCTTATATATAAATATAGAAATTTTAAATAATTATGTTTTGCCATATTTATAAATACATAAATATGTATAAAATTTATTTAAAATAAATTTTTATTTACATATTTATATACCTACACATAATTATGTATAAAATTATTTAAAAATAATTTTACATTTCTATAAATATGTATAAATAATTATCTGCTTGATTTCTTCTGGGACAAACGAGTATGTGCGTTTTCTCATAGTGGTTCCATATTTTTACATATTAATTTTATGGTGAAAGGCCTTTTGTGGGCACAAGCTAGGCTCTTTACCGTAAAAAGAACTGCATTTATATAGAAAAAATGACAGTGACTTTCTGGCACCGTGAGGTGAACATCGATTTGGAAGCGCTCTCTCGTCATACCACAAAGATGAATTGCGAATAGGAAGGCCTACCTTTGACCTCAACGATCATGGAGCCGCGACCTGCATCATCGCTAACGGGTTGTCACCAGTTCCGATTCTGCAATCGAGTTTCCACCTATGGTCAAAATGCTCGTCGCCATGAGAGAACGGCCTGTACGAAGAGTCCTTTTCGCGCGATGAAGCGTTATGATATTGGTCCCATGCAACTTGTGCAAGACGATACATCGAAAGAACATACCGAGATCTGCAAAGATTCGTCTACTGGGAGTCAGCAAGTGTTGTCGGCAATACATATTGCTGCATCGATGGGTACCGATTCAACAGGCGATTATGATGAGACAGTTTATGCTAAAGACGGAATGAGTGCATTAGAGTCGGTTGGTGTGGAACGTACATTTGCAAGACTTTCGCGTGAAGTTGACGAACTTCAAAATAAACGGTCGTTGGTTCTAAATTCTGATGGGGCATACAACTCCTGCTACAAAGGAAAGCAAATTTAATATAGAGTACAAAACAGGATATGAAAATGACCATGAAGAGTGTATTGATGAAAAGGAACATGAAGACAGTGATAGTGCTGAAGACTATAATGGCAATTTTCCCGATGCACTGACATGCCCCTCCAACACATTTGCTGCAACAAACGACATGAAGAAGGAAGAAGACGCCGAGAGTACTGGCTACCTAATTTCCGAAGACCCGAATGAGCATGTTGATATACTCAGCTATTTTATTGACCTTCAAAACCTCGGGTATCTCACCTACATTAACGAGATATATTCAATAATTTGTAAACGAAATAATCGGAGATATATAGCATGTTGTGATTCTTCTGAAATCTTAATTACAAAATAATAATAAATTATTATTATAGTGTAATTGATTTCCCTTTATTTTTGTGTGTCGTATCCTTTTTTCCCTCACAACTTTAGAGTGGTGCTATGAGCACTCGACTATTAACATAAATATCAGCATATAGAGTGATAATAGCATTTAAATGTATTGATAGTTGACTGCATACAAAACATTACTTTTGTTGACATGTACAAATTTGTAGATATTTGGCCAACGAATGTAATTTCTATACATATGGGTAGCGGACAAATCGAAGGATTGATCAAAGGATCGATCGAAGGATTGGCATTGATGGAAGGATTGGGACTGATCGAAGGATTGGCATAGGCTTCTATGGATTGTGGAGGAGGATTGCGAATGATGATCGTGAATTACTGAGAATTGCGGAGGAGGATTGCAAAGGATTGGTGTGCATTGCGGAGGAGGATTGCTAAGGATTGCGATTGATCGAAAGATTGGGATTGATTCAATGATTGGGATTGATTGAAGGTTTGGTATGGGTTTCTGTGGATTGTGGATAAGGATTGAGAATGATTGTTGTGGATTGCTGTGAATTGTGGAGAAGGATTGGTGTAGCCTGATGTGGATTGGTGTGTGGATTGGTGCGGATTAGTGTGTGGATTGGTGTGGATTAATGTGTGAATTCATGTGAGCATTGGAGTGGATTGGTGTGGATTGGTGTGTGGATTGGTGTTCCTATTAGTGTGTGGATTGGTGTTGATCGGTGATTGCGGTGCTGATTGTGGTGGATTGGTGTGGATTGGTGTTTATTGGTGTGTATTGGTGTGTGGATTGGTGTGTGGATTGGTTTGGGGATTGGTGAGGATTCTGGAGGAGGATTGTGGAGGATGGTTGAGGAGGGTTAGTGATGGGGATTGGTGAGGTTTGGTGAGGATTGCGAAGGAGGGTTACTGAGAATTGGCGAGGAGTATTGGGATTGATTGAAATATTGATAAAAAAAACTGTTCTTTAATTACTTTTTCATTTTTTTATATATATATATATTTTTTTAGTTTTTGGGGTTTTTAATTCCCATTCGCTTGCCTTAGACTTCCCATATATATTCTACTCATTTCGTACATATTTATGAAATAACCAGTTACATCATGCACGGGGTGATTATTTAAAGGTTTAATTCAAAAAGTGTGAAGTAATCGCGAATAGACTATAGGCGATACTGCAGTAGATGCGACTGTCAGCAACGACCTTTCGCCCTTTATCGATCCTCTGCCCCACTCGCCCACTTGTCGGAGTCCTTAATAATACAAAAGCTGGTCTGGCATTGCAGGTCACTAGAGTGACGTAAAACGTAAACAGTAGCGCAAACACGGTGGGGAGCGAGCATTCGCGATCAATTCAGAGGAGAGAAAAGTTGTCGACTGTGTATGCAAAGTTCTTCGTTCGCAGTCTGAAGGTTTTGTGAGACTGAGATCGACAAATCTGGTATTACACAATACCTGCTGCCATACTTTATTTTATACATGCTTATGCACGGCCTGATATACGAGCCAACATGGTAACTGGAATTCTGAAATTACCCCTATAATAGACGTTAGTAAACCTTCAGAGTATCACATCTGAGAATTGGTGGTCGTATAGGTTTGTCTTCACTGAAACCCATTAGAAATTACGGACTGAATTTAAAACTCAAGGTCGTAACATAATAGTTGATTTGCGATAAACTGAGCACTTTTGTAAACAACACTTGAAAAGAAATCTGTGCTCTTAGCTGCATACATTTGTAAGAAACACTGACAGGCATAATCCATGTAGTGTTGGTTTTCATTTAGGAAAAGTTGATCCATACCTTCAAATCGCGTTAAAGTAGTAAAATACTTACTCATCTTGTTTCATTACAGAAGGCAACTTGAAAAGTATTTCTAAACCCCCTATGAAAATGATAGTGCAAATACACCAGAATCGTTTTTCCTAACTATCACCGAGTTGTACATTTACCAGTTTCTATAATATGGGGATTTGTTAACTTAAATGTTTGATTCACATTAAATCGTTTCTAAAAAAAATTTACGAAGTCTTTAACTCACGTCCATAAACAATTAATCTCTACTATTACGCCAACAGGACGTCTGCATATTTAAATATATGAGAAACTAGCAAACCCGGCGAACTCCGTTTCGCCACCAGATGGCTTCGTTTTATGCAACATTTTGTTTGGTGATTAAAACATGAAGAAACATTTTTTTTATATTTGAAAAGGAAACATTTTATTTCATTTCACAACAGTAATGAATTGAACTTCTCTAAGTAAATGAAAGTGAATCCAAAGTAAATACGTTTCATTGAAGTGCTCTTTGGTAAACCACATTTTTTGTTTTTTGGTCTGACGTTAACACAAACAAAGCGGATGGTTTCCCAACTCGTGAACACGCAACGTATAACTGCCCATGTGAAAAACAATGATTTTCTAAATTTATCCCGCAAACACTAAGCGATTGGCCTTGCGACTTGTTAATTGTCATTGCGAACGCAAGGCGAACTGGAAATTGCAATCGTTTGAAGTCAAACGGAAGATCAGTCGGAATCATTGGTATTCGAGGAATACATACATTTTCACCTGCGTACTTTCCGTTAATAATGGTTGCCTCAATCAAATTCGGCATAAGTCTTTTTACCGAAAGTCGAGTACCGTTGCAAAGTCGCGGTGGATTCAAATTACGCAATATCATAATAACTGTACCAACTTTGAGTTGCAAGTTATGTGGTGGAAATCCTGGTAACTCCAGAGAGTTCAAAAACTCCGTTGGATAATTTACTACATCATCGGGATCTCTTATGGAATCAACGGATTTGTATGTCACCAAATCGCCAGCAATTTTTGATTGAATGGTGAAATTCAGTGCGTGTACATCATTATTCTTTGCGGCAAGAATTGCTCGTTGACTTAACCAAGCATAATTCTGATAATTCTCACTAATGTTTGGGAAAACATTTTCAATAAGAGCTAATTGAGAGTCTACAAATCGGCAAAATTCGTTGGTAAGAGTAATTAATCCAGATGTCGCATCAACTGGGACTTTTCCATTTCCAACAGCTAACAATTGTTTGGAAAATTGTGCAGCACTTTGATCATTTTGAAGTTGAACTCTCATATTAGTGGTTAGCGATAATGTTTTTACGTTATTCCATAAAGGTGATGCCTTCAGGCAAGCATTCAATTCATCTGCAGGCGTTCCACGGGGAATTACTGGCAACGTCTGCCTGAAATCGCCTGCCAACAATATCATCAAGCCGCCAAAGATGTTGTTATTTCGCCGAAGATCCTTCAGTGTGAAGTTAAGTGCTTCAAGTGATTTCTTATGTGCCATTGTGCACTCATCCCAAACAATGAGCTTGCATTGCATCAACAATTTTCCCATTGCACTGGATCGGGAAATATTGCATGTTGGAATATCAATTGTGTTTAAATTGAGTGGCAACTTAAGCGCAGAATGTGCAGTACGACCGCCATCTAGAAGAGTCGCCGCAATTCCAGATGATGCTAACGCCAAAGCTATGTCACATCTTGATCGAATAGTGGCCAAAATAAATGAAATGACAAATGTTTTCCCTGTTCCTCCAGGTGCGTCCAGGAAGAATAGACCACCAGTATTATTGTCCACCGCTTGCATTAATGTTTCGTATACTTGTTTTTGCTGTTCATTCAGCAACGGCTCATTATTTCGAACGAATTCCTGCAATGAATCAACATTGTATTGCAGCTCTCGATTTAATTCTTGGTTGAATGCATCGTGCATCGATCGATTTGGCGCAATCATTCCTACTTCAATCAGTAGCTTGTTTGCAATAGTCAAGCATTGATCCTCAATCAGAATCAATCCTTCATTGTAGATTTCATCGGTTATTTGGATGTCAGGATTATTCGTTTGAATGCGCAAGCGATGCAAGATATCTTCACATATGTCGTCTTTGTATTTGTTCCATAACTGAATTGGTTGTGAAGGAAAACATGTGGTGATGATAATTGCGAACAGCGTTCGTATTTGGTACGCATTTGATGAAACAACTGAATCCGCAAGTGTTAAATCCCAATGAGAATCGTTCTCCAGCAAACCCAATAGTTGACATGCTTCTCGATATGTTTGGCATTGGTGGCCATTCACAGTTTTCAAATGCGCGAATGATTTTGGTCCACGTACATGTACCAACAGCAGTCGCAAATAAAAACATTCATCATTTCTAGGATGAACAGTATACATGCGACCTAGTGCATCAGTGGAAAACACCTGTGGCCAATCTGGAACTGGGGTTCCTTGTTTGCGACGTTGGAATTTCTTTGTTGATTGATTCCAAGTGTAATACTTGGGCATTTCAACGTACATCAGCGTCGCTGCGAATGGATCTGCTTCACATATTGCAAAGAAGCTAGTCAATGTTGTCGATGGTGGTCTCTCAGCTCGTTGTGCCGCATTAGCCTCAGTGAAGTAAACTCTTTGGCCATTTTCCAAATGCACTGCTAAATGTACAACTGTGGGATATCTTTCATGAATTTGAAATGACAATAATCGCCACAGTGCTTCATTAGTACTGACGTATCTGCCCATTTGGAAGTTGCTGATTTCGTCATTCGCATTTTCCGACGCAATACCAAACACAGCCATGTCGCTGCCTTTTGTGACGTACTTGCACAAATATTTGATTGATTTGGCCGAATGACAACTCTCAACGTTTGCATGTGTTTCGAAAATTCGTGATAGCAGCGGGCAATATGGTACAATGAATTCATTTCCGATCTCAATCTCTTGATTTTGAACTTTAACTTTGATAGTTCGACCATTATCTTCTTTTGAACGCCGACGATAAACTGGATATCCATCGTTCCCTGTGACTGTTTCAGCAACTAACGGTCGCGGATATCGTTTTGTGCACTTTCCATCAGCCATGCAAGGCGATAATGGATTTAATGCACCGCACGGTCCATGGACCATCTGTGTCGTCACAATGTCGTGTAGATGGGGATCAGTGACTGGATCAGGAATTTCAGCTGATATGATGTCATCCACTTCATTTGAATGTAATTTGTTCAGCAACCAAATTAGGATATGAGCATGCGGTAGTCCACGCTTCTGCCATTCCACCGAGTACATATAACAACGTGTGTCACCAAAAACTCGATACTTAGTAAGCACATCCATCATAACCTTGAGTTTTTGCTGAAATACTCTGGCGATTATGTCATGGCGATCTTGCGGTTTTTGGCCCGGTTCCAACTCACGTTCAATTTCCGTCCACTTCGGATTGCATGTGAACGTAATAAATAAATCCGGAGTTCCATAATTTCGCACGTACGTCATAGCGTCTTGAGCGTATTCGTGCATGTGGCGTGGGCTTCCGATATAAGATGATGGGAGAATCGTCAGACGTCCAATATTCTGAACATCACCATCTGAATGAATAGCATCACGCAAGTGTATATAGTCCTCAGATCGTAGCTTTGCCTGATTGAATCGGATGAACGCTAAACGTTCGGTCTCGACTTTGACATACATGTCGACAGCGAATTGCTGGAATAGCCGACGGCACTTCAGAATGACATTCTCCTCATGTGTACGAATCATCATACGATACGCATAGTAATTCATTGCGCTTAGATTTTTATTCGTTGATACGCCTGAAAATGCAAAATTAAATGAATTGTTAATGGAAACCAATAATAGCAATAATAGCAATAATAATAGCAATAATTAGTGTGTGAATATTGTACCTGTAATTGGATCGACCATCTTCGACGTGATGTCGTATCCGTCTTGCCCTTGCCAATAAATGATTGGATATTGTAACGCATCGTACAAACGATGTGTCTCGTTTACACGATGCATGATATTGCTTCTTCGCTGAACGACAATGTCTCGCGATTTAGTTGGATCGCCAACAATAATTGCAGCAACATCATTAACGGTGGGTGCATTGAATCTTCGCACATGTTCACCTGTTGGGGTACAATCCGCTCTTATGACAAATTTGTGCGTATCCGATGGCATTCGTTCCAATGCTGTTTTGAACATATTAACCACAGCATTATTAGCGTGAAAAAATGCTTGCAACTGTTCAATAATTCGTCTCTTTAACTGTTGTGTTCCCTGTATATTGCACCGCACATTCAGCTGATCCACCATCGACGAAATGAAATATATTTGCAGAAATTGATGCGGTTCATCTGGTGTTGGCACCATTGAACCATGCAAATGATATATTTGTCCTTGTATCTGTAATTGCAAACAAACATAGTAAGTTGTAAGTTGTAACATAGGTGTAACATAGGAGTGATTGGTTATGTGTGTTGTATCTTTTACCTTGCAAGTCGGCATGAAGCCGCCTTCTCGAATGATATTAGCTCCAAAGGAAGTCATGCGAAAGCAGTTATTGTATTCAAGGATGTGTTGAAGAAAATGGCTGGAATCGGGATCACTTCCATCGAACAATGGTTTCAGTGGCTGTGGTGGTGTAAGTAATGGATCCAGTTTGACTTTTCCACTTGCGCAGCACAATCCAGCCGTTTCTCTTTTGAACTTTAACGCATTGCAATATCGGCATATAGTCGTCATTGGTCCAATATCTAAATTTTCATCATCACTGTAGTTCGCAGTGGGATCATATTGGAATGCCAAGCGATTGTATGATGCCAATGATCTTCGTGTGCTCACGCGTTGTCTCAATCGGGCATTTTCTCTTATTATATTTTGTCTTTCTTCGCTTAAGTTCTGTGAATACACTTGTTGCTGGCTTGCATGTCTCGTGCGGCGGCCGATGTTCGCACGTCGTTCTCTAGGCATTTTGGACTATGGACAGAGTGGTGAATTTAACCTCAAATGCACGATCCACATAATTTACACAGTTCAACTTACCACCTTAAAGACAAATGCCTGCTGTTGAAATTGAATAAAAATTTGCACAATACACGTGATTGATTTGATGGTTTCCAATTGAAATGTTAGGAAACGAATAACTTATTTTTTTTACTTTTTTTTCACAATTGTTTGTCACATGAAAGTTTGTCACATCACTGAGCAGAGAACAATGAGTAGCTGTCAAACAATGTATCACTCACCGGCGCCATCTACTTGATTTGTAGTACATGCTATGTATCAGAGATGGCGCTGTATGTAAAAAAAGATTTTCCCGCTTTACTGTTAAAATTTTTCCTGAATTTTCTTTGCTATAAACCTCACGGAGCCCGAGACCTTTCCAACGAATGCAAAACCGTGGAAATCGGTTCGTGCGTTGTATCAGAGATGGCGCTGTATGTAAAAAAAGATTTTCCCGCTTTTCTGTTAAAATTTTTCCTGAATTTTCTTTGCTATAAACCTCACGGAGCCCGAGACCTTTCCAACGAATGCAAAACCGTGGAAATCGGTTCTTGCGTTCTGGAGTTATAGCGTCAGGAAGGAAAACCCGACTTATTTTTATATAGTAGATAATGAATTTAGAAAATTGCTAGTATAAAATTTATTATTGGTTGTTCATTATTCAAGTTTTAAAAACGCATTCAAATAGCATTTAAATGCTGACGTAGTCAATATTATTTGACGGTGTTCTGGTTTAAAGCTATTCGGATGGATTTAAAAATCCTAGACGCATGCTCAAAATGAAGGCATTATTTTGGGTTTCGTCATTAGTTCAATTTGTGCTCCGTGGAGCACCCTACGCCCTAAAATTGCAACACGACTGGCAAACTACGAAAGCTTATATGGACCCTATAACAGAAAATAACAACATGTCATTGACATAATTGCTGCCGTACCATTAGAGTTCTTTGACGTTAGTTTCCAGGCCTAACACAAGATAACTCTGTGATCGTCTCCGTACGCTCGTGACTCCATTGTGCGCGAAAAACAACTTTCACGAGCCATCAATCCTTCTCTTTTTAAGAGAGCCAGTCACAGCTCACCTTCCTTCTCAGGCCACACATTTGCACGTACCTTTGGCTTCATCGTCTTGTTGAATCACAGACACCAGAGCAACACAGAGTACTTAAGAATACAGAGGCGAAGCAGCCGCTTATTCCGCGAACTCCAGCAACGCATGCCACCAAAATGGTGCCCCTGACTAGCAACATGTCGGAACAGCGTTTGTCAGTCAGCGCCTGGTATCCTACTTTCTAGGAAGCAGCCCAGCCAAAAGGGTATATTTTGAAGCGCACAGTAGCTAATCAGAAACCAGGCCCGTTCTCCGAGCCTCGCGCAGCCAATCAGAGAATGGAGATGCCCACATCAAAGGAACGGTCACGCCATTCGTATCTGCGTACATATCTGTACTCTGAGACCACACTCCCCACAGTTGCTGCCATTCTTTGCTGTAGACCACTGAATCATCAGAAACATTCACCACACACCGCCGTGCTTTTAAGGCTGTTCAAGAAAGCCAAAACTGTGTATTAATTTTGGGAAAATTAATTTTTTTAGTGTAAATTTAATTATATCAACTTAAAATCTTGATTACTGCAATTTTTAGTAAGTTATTTGAACACACACATTTTGTTTCGACTGAAGTTTTTATTGAAGTCATAGGAGCGGCATGTTGCAATTTCGATTAAATTCGACGTTTGGTTTACCTGCGGTAAGGCTTTAGCTTCTGGCTATCCTGAAATGTTAATGATTGAAATACGGGCGACAGCATTGAACTTATCCTAACGTTTAAGTTTTGTTTAATTTTAAGATTTGCAAAAGCTATATATAAATTTACATCCCTAGAGCTTGTTTCATGCGCCGACGGCCATACCACCATGATAACTGGCAGTCCTCTGATTGCCATGGTTCAACATAGCAGGGCGCGGCAAGCATTTGGGTGGGTGACCGTCTAAGTAACGCCACGCAGCCAAAGACACGCACAACACTAGGGAGGCCCACTAAGAGTCATCATAAGTTTAGGTTAGAGGTGAGGCCACGTCGACCAGGCACTCCCGTCAACCTGCTCCAGACCGGAACACCGGGCAATACCTGCCGTTAAGCTCGATTCTTTGACTTTTGATACGCCGCTCTTTTACATTGTCATTCTGAGATGATGTGATCGTCTCGGGTATTTGGCTAGTGACATTTAGTGACGAAATGTAAATATTGGCACTCCTGTTTTGCCGATCAGGCGCTGTGATGCACGAACGTTTAGTTTTTTAATTAATTGTATAAGGTTTAGGCTATTAGTTTTCCAACCGGTTGGAACGTCATAAATTTTAACTGCTAAATGATATGGATTGATATTTTATGTATATTTGGATTTGGAGTGTTTTATAGGCGTAGTTTTAAGATTGTTGTGTTTTAATTGTGAGCCGCCAGGTGGGCGCGCACTTTGTCCGGTGTTTGGTGGCGTTGAGTGCCGGGCCGGAGAGTATGTTCCGAGCTGCTTCCGTACTAACAGCTAATCGCGTCGCACGGCAGTTGTGCCGGTCGTTTCTCACCGCCGCTATATGACGGTTGGCGTGAGCCCGATGGCCAACCAGTTTTACGTGTTCAGTCCCTGACGCCCTTGTTTATGGGTTGTGCAGTTGGTGGCACGGTTTATATTGGTTTTAGCTCAACGCCATTTATTTTGTGGAGATACATTAATGTAACGTCGCCACATAAATGAAATGGCGGCCTTGTACGTTTTCTGTCCCGTGCTGGAGGGGCACATCGCTCGAGTAGAGGCCGACGTCCTACCTCAGCTTGGGTGCCGGGTTTGGTACGTCACGCCGAAGGCTGCGCCAGAGGTACACCGCGGCCGACCCCGTTACCATGGTTACAACTACGTCGCAGTAGTAGCTGCGGAGGCTGGATACTTAGTTCTTCAAGGGATAGTTCTCCAACACAGATAAAACTTTGCATTTTACGTGCCATTATTGCGGGCACGTTTTCGCGACGATTTTGTGTGCCGAGACATTATTGAGATATTCTAGTCAGCCGAATAAGTACTTTCTAAGCCCTCCGCCTTGCTAGTCGATGCAGTATCCATATGTGGATGAATTTGTAATTATTGCCAGATGTACTGTAACTAGTCAACTGTTGTTATGCTCAGTCACTATAGTATTTTTTTAAAATGAAAATAATCTTTCTTTGGTTTGTAGTTACTGCTTTAATTTTAACTGAGGAAACTCTCAATCATATTACACTGAAACAGCCAGTGTTCATGCAGGGGGGAGAGGGAATTTACTGTACAATACGTGGACGAGTGAAGAACACTTGACTCCCCCCCTCCCCCGGTTAAACTTAGACGGATGGTTTTAATTATTTTCTCATACTATTGTTACATATCACACTGAAATAGTATGTAATGCGTGAGGAATGTATAAAATTATTTTAGACTCTTGAAAGCCCCACAGATGGTTAAATGGCTGTGTTTATGAGAGTGCTAGTTCTTTTTTGATTATTCTGAGCTTATGCCGACCTAGAGGTGACCTTCTTACAGAATCGAGACGTTTCTCAAAACTGGAGACAAGCGCCTACCTTCTCGAAGTCGTTATACGCCGCCCCGTCAGGTGTGCCTGAAGCATAAGTCTAGTAGGCGCAAGTAAACATGTTACATCGCCCAAGACCTCATCACGTCATCCAATGCTAAACTTCTTCAGTCGCATTAATCACGCGGACTTCTTGGCAGGTTATGGGGCAGCCGAGGAAGAAGGAAACAGATCGTAGGCCGCAAGGTTATTGTGCCATTAGATGCTGTAAATATATCTCCAAACTTATTTTTGAAAACTTTGTATTGCGTGCTACTACAAGCAATGAAATAATGTTGTCAACATTTAGAAAGTTTCCGAAAAACCTTGAGTTTTTATTGTTTATTGATAAATAGGCTGTAGTGATGACTAATCATGTTTTTAGAAGGGCCCTCATTGTTTGGAGAATAATTTTAGGCCATTTTTGCATCACGGAGTGGAGGAATTCAGTAGGAATTTTGACACGTTAATTTTTCTTATGTTTTATACGAATACCTCAGCAAATTAAGCTTCGTTTAATATTCTAACAAAAATTTAATAAAGAATGCTAAACATACAAAATATTTTCTTTGATTCTACTTGTAAGTAATGCAAATAATGTTTTCGTTTTTACCGATATCAGGTAGTTTCAAAAGAGCATTGCCATTGCTGTACTATAACATGAAATTGAGTCATACGTATGTGTGAATACTCACAAATCAATACTGTACTGTAGTAACATTAATTTGCATCCACTTTACTGTCAGTCACAGTAGTTATAACGTACGGCACTTCATTTTCATTGAATAAAGCGGAACACAATGTTGACAGCAATGAAATGTTAACATCAATATTTGTATATACTTGGGGTGGAATGTCATTAAGGTTGAAAATAAATAAAGTAGGCTTCTATATTATGCTTAATGAATCACTATAATTTAAATATAACATAATTATGTAGATAATACTCTCTGGCCCCTCACTAACTGGCCATTAAATACATAGATCATCCTGAAGAAATTTGAATCTGCTGAATGTGACGTGTAGCAGCAATACTAAAGGAGTTGAAATAAAAAACTCACATTCAGGAAAAAAAAACCCTTCATTCTGTCTACAATATCAAATAAAGTAAAAGAAGAAGAACTGACTCGAACATATATTGTGAATGGAAAATTAATGCTTAACCAAGTAAGACTTTACCAACCTTTCGGTCATGGATATAGGACGCCCTAATAAAGAACGGTAAGATGGTGTGACATGGACTTATGAGTGATATCGATTTACCATTCCCAGCATGACTACGTTGTCGATGATTGCGTCGTTGAATTACCATTTTAAGTAATTGTAATTGCAGTGGTGATACAGTTATTTCAAAATTACATGATCAAATTTTGATTTTAAATTTTAAGCATCTATTAATAGGATCGCTAAACACATTTATTACTTTAAATAATTGTTTAGTTATGAAATTGCGTGGTACATTTGTGAGCTTTTAGAAACTACGTATTAACTAGAAATATTATGATTTGAATTGGAGGGAACATATCGAGAACCAAATTACGAACTACGCCGTAATTATTGAAGTAAAATAAGGCCCCGGCGCCATCTGGCAATAAAACCTGCCAGCTTAAAAGCGACCTAATTCGGTCGATGTAAAACTTCTCAGCTGCATTGTCTATGTGCAGGATTTTGCTGTGGTCAATGCAGTTGGCACGCCTGGAGCGCAGATTTAGGGTAATCCCTGCCTGACACTCCTCCACGAGCGCGCAACCACAGGTTGTGGTCCTGTCGTTTCGAAATTCATGCCATGACCTAACTTCTCGTGACAACAAACGCCAGGTTACATACGTGATTTATTTGTGTATATACACTCACCACAATTTATCACGCTCCTCTCACCATCCACTCTCTCTCTCTTTATCTCTCTTTCTCTCTCTTTCTCTCGCTCTTTCTCTATCTCCTTCTCTCTATTTTTCTCTTTTTTCCCTCACTCCCTCTCACACACAGAGACATTTCCTTAAGTGTACTTAATGCCTACCGGTTGGCAGCTGCGAAATTTAAATAGAAAATCCCATGTTAAGGAAATTTCACCCCAGTGCTTTAGTTATAAATACATACATTTCAAACAAAATGTATTCCTCACGAATTCTTAAGGAGAAGATCCCTACGAGCGTCGAGTAAAGTTTTGAATGAATTTTGCTTGGCATTTGTTTTCCAGGCATAGTTTGAGGTACATCCTTGCTACGTGTGAAATCTACTTCAGCCTGCATTAGGCTGTTTTCGCACGTGCTTGCAGCTGAGCTGCTTATTTTACAAGATATTCTTGTAGTTAGTTTAACGGTGCATGTCAGTGTGCGTGAACAGCTGAAAATATTGGGCCTACACAACCACCGCGGCAAGTGAACTTTCTGCTCCACAAAAAAAGATAGTTAATTATACCAGAATATGTCACGAAACGAAAATTTCTAAATTCTCTTGCACGCGTATCCAAAATGTGTGATATTTTTATGAAGTAAATTTACTAACGGAGGGATGGCTCTTTAATAAGGTTAAAATCACAGTTCCGAAACCCGATGAAACATTTTTCTGGATAACAGACCTTCCAAATAATTTTCAGTATCCGCTTTCAAATTTTCTGTTTGACTTTNATTTTCAGTATCCGCTTTCAAATTTTCTGTTTGACTTTGGAAATTTCAGGAGATTTAGAGCAACTGCAAAATTTTTAATGTCTCATATTTCCGCGGTTCCCAAGAAAAAAAAATGTATACTCTATGCTGTTTGGAAATTCACCCGAAATATTTCGGGAGGCGATTCCTTGTGGAAAATGAGATAGTATTTGCAATGCAACTTACAACCTAGCTCAAATTGTATGGGAGATATACGCCCTTAAAAATCTAGTTTAGAAATTGTATTTTTTGCAAAACATCGGAAACGGCGTGGATGTAAACTAAGATTCCTTGGATAATGTTTAGTGATATCGAGATCTACAACTTATGACAAGACCGGTGTCAGGATCTCTCTACTTCATTAAAATGATAGAGCTGGTCACCCTCTAATTGTATACAATTATTTTACCTAAACGTTTTTCGGAATTTTGATGCATTTTTATTGAGGAGCGCGTCCTCATTAACAAAAAAAAGGCCCTTTTTTTGCAAGTGCCTAGGTCCCGTCGTTTCTTTCTAAAAACGCACACCAAGTATTCAGCTGCAAGACACAACGCTTGGCACATTGGCAATATTTGCTACATGTGGAGGTAAATAAGTCGTGAGTAACCGAGATAGGGCCGACTAGTCCCGAAAGCACATGTGAAACGAGACAGATGGTGTGTGCTGGGCTTACATGTGCGTAGGACTGCAGTGTTGACAGCTTGTCGAGGCTTACGTGGGAGGAAATAGCCGACGCGCATTTGATGTCGGCCCAGTATCGGTTGCTTGGTTACCTCGGTGTGTACAAAGTTTTGCCCACGTGCCACGTATCGTACCTCCACCGCTGAATAATTTGTCTGCGTTTTAAAAGGAAACAGAGATCCGTAGGCTCTTGCAACTTTTCATTTGTTAAGTATGATGTACTGCTCAATAAAACGGCATGAAAATTACATTAAATTTGAAGGCTAAATCATTGTATAAGCTGTTCGCGGTTGATTCAGCACTTTGAAATCAACCATTGAATAGTATCCCTGCCCCTACCTGCATATATTTTAACAGACACACCGACTGGCACGCACCCAGTAGAGTTAGTAACAACCGAGGGAAAGTAGTTCCATGTCTTGACGTTGAATCATAAGTGATAGATGAACATTTGTAAATACTGTAATTATTTATTTTGCTTTCTGTTTTTTTAATGCATATCACAGTAAGAATAATGGAACAAGTGAAATATTTACATTGGTAATAACTTCACAGTTCCGCTTAACAGGCGCATGAATAAAGTGATCAGGCAATGTTAATTTTACATGCAGCGGAAGAGTACAAAATGTGAATAAATGTAGATCTTAAGTAAGGCTTTCGAAAGTGCTCAGTTTACCGTGAACAGTCTATATGCAATTAGAGGCTGGCCACCCCAACTATTTTTATTAAGTCGGAATGCCGTAACGCCTTTTTATTCATAGATTGAAGATCTCGAAAAGACTAAAAACCAACCAGAGAATCGTAAATTAGTTCCCCTCCGTTNCCTTTTTATTCATAGATTGAAGATCTCGAAAAGACTAAAAACCAACCAGAGAATCGTAAATTAGTTCCCCTCCGTTACCGTTATTTCCGTAAATATAAACTCGATTTTCAACGGCGTATATCTCCCTTTGGAATTGAGCTGGTCTATAAGTTGCATTACGTATGTCTACCNTCCGTTATTTCCGTAAATACTGCTTATAAACTCGATTTTCAACGGCGTATATCTCCCTTTGGAATTGAGCTGGTCTATAAGTTGCATTACGTATGTCTACCTCATGTTTTACAAGGAATCACTTCCCGAAATATTGCGGGCAAATTTTCGAACAGCGTGTATTTTGCTTTCTCATTAACCAAGGTAAAAAAACGCCATATTTTATTTTGAAGTCAAATTATGTACATTACTGACGAAGGAGTGAATTAGCGAGAGAGAAACTTGTTTGGCACTTAGCAAATGAAGACTTCATCACCGATGTAATGAGGCAGGGTGAAGATAGAGCATCAACGAAAACAATGGTATGGNACTTGTGTGGCACTTAGCAAACGAAGACTTCATCACCGATGTAATGAGGCAGGGTGAAGATAGAGCATCAACGAAAACAATGGTATGGAAATGGGAGTCCTCCGAGAAAATCTAACGGCCATAAGCAACGTCTGCCACGTTTCCAACTTGCGATAATCCGATGTGATTCCCGCTGATAACTTAACCCGGTTCGCCACAGTAATAAGCAAACGGTCTGACCACTACGCCACCGTGGTTCACTATGATGAAGTAAATATTTGTAAGTGTAGACATAATTATGTATTTTTGTAAAAATAAACTAGAAGTCAATTTTTATACCAAATTTCCCTTAATCAGTTGTGCCATCGAAGGAGCACTGTGTAAATATGCGATAGATATTCGATGCACGTATCTAAAAATGTACAGAGTACAGGCAAGTTCTTAACATATAAATTTGGCTAATTTAAAAGAAACGCAGTCTAAAATGTCGTCATTTACCAAACCAAATATTATATATTCTAATATGTATAATAAATATATATACAAAAATATTAGAATATGAATATAACATTAAAATCAAATAATTTTCCACATGGATAATCTTTTAAAGGATACATAGCTAATGTTAGGTGTCCACCACAAAAAATATATATCTTTATATCGCCGTATATTTTTTGTGACCACTAAAGAACTGACGAATAGGTGGATGATATTTAAAATTCACCTGAAGGACGTGATGCGGGTTCATGTTTCATTCACTGGCGCTAGACGAGAGAACGGGTAGGTTGTAACTGTCGAGTTGGATATTTTTACCAGTGGAATTGCAAATGAAAGTCTCTGCCATCACAAAATAAATTCCTGGCCGGTGCGAGGCACTGCAGAAGCACTGTAAACTTTGGAGCGATTTATACTGTAGCTGTACTATGTGATAAAATATTATGGTTAAAGCAATGCATTTTAATTATTTTGCATATAATTACTGGTATGTTTGTCGCTTTCGCTTTTCGCAGTTGTCTTGTGCCCAGTAGCTCTCCACGGATGTAACATCGAGTTTCAAACTTCATAAATGACACTTTTATAGTTAAGAGCACCTTTACCGCATAAAATGCTTGGAACTGAAGGTGAATACGAAGTACGCACAATGTGTGTCAGAGACCAATAACAGTGACATTCAAATTGTACTTTATTTATTTAACACATTAAGTCGAGACAGACGATGAAGAAAACGCAACGTAAATTAACACACACATAAAAAAAATACAATTTCAGTAAAACGTTCATGTAATCCAGGTATACTGGATTACGAATAAAAGAATTTATTCTTAGTATGTCTAGTCTTATTATGCAACTCAGGAGATAATTTATTCATGTTTCGTCCCAGTTGGCCTTCTTTGATCATGTCTGGACACCTTTTGTTTAATATACTAATTTGCAAATAATTAAGCACTGTGAAGGTGTCATTGCAGGAGCACTTGAGTGCGTATAGACACAGGACATGGTAGTATATACAGAAAATATCATAATATTGCAAAACACCAAGCATGTATTGCAGTATACCTACGCTTGCAGGATTCACTTAGTATGGTGTTGTACCACCCGTAGAATGGAGACAGGCTGCGATACTGTCGGGCATGGAGTCATACAGACGTCGGTTGTTCCCCTGAGGAAAATCCTGCTACAGCTGGCGCAACTGACCCTCCAAATCCTCTGTAGTTGCCCCGGACCGAAGTTTCCGTCTTATCTGATCCCAAACGTTTTCGATAGGGGAGAGGTCTGGGTATCTTGTTAACCAAGGAAGCATGTTGATATTACGAAATTATCCTGCTGGAAAATGTGGTTGTCAAATTGTCTCAGGAAGGGGAGCGCACATGGTCGCAGAATTAACTGGACGTATCACCACACCGTCAGTGAGTGAATGAAGAGATTTGTGCGGCTCTTAACAACGAGGTTTTGAGAGTCGATGAGGGTGAAGCTAGGTGAGTATGGAGCAGCGCCGGAATGAAAGGGCGGGGGAAACGGGGGATCCTCGAGAAAACCCGCCGACAAGCGGTATCGTCCGGTACGATTCCCACATGCGAAAATCCAGAGTGACCGGACCGGGGATTGAATCATGTTCACTTTGGTGGGAGGCAAGCAGACTAACCGCTCAGCCACTGCAGTCCCCAAACTGTCAGGGTTCCTTAAATCACCACTAGTGGGGTGCGGAAATCGTAGGAAATGGCACCCCACACTATAACACTTCTTGTTGGGGCGATGTACCGCTCTACAATGAAGCGTGGATCACAGCGCTGGCCAGGACGTCTCCAGACTCGAATTCGGCGGTCGTCTGTATCCAAGCAGAACCGTGATTTCTCGCTGAACACCACTAGTCGCTAATCCACAAGCTTCCATGGTGCCCGTTCCCGGCAGAAGTTCACGCGCACTCGGCTATGCTTAGGTAGTAATGGTAGACGTCGTAAGGGACGTCGTGACGACCCATATCACTCTGCTAGCCGCTTTAATACGGTGCTGGTGGACACATGCGTATCCCCGTCTGCCATAACATGTCCTTGGATGGTGTGTAGCGACGCTTGTGGAGTGCCAACAGCCTGTCATACGATGAAAATATCCTTTCTGCTGATGGTCCACCAGAGTCGAACCGAGCGTTATCGACGGGTGTGTGCACCCTCCTCTTCCCACCGCGTCCCACGCCGACTCATAGTGTAGGCAGAACGGTTCAAGTGACGAGCAATGCGTCGAAACGTCCAACGGAGGCCGACGATAGAGCCGACAATGAAGCCTTTCTCGAACTCATCTAGCTGGGCAAAGGCTTGTCTAATACTCCTTCGGGGTATGCTGAGTGTTCACTGAACTTGGCTCTGTGGTTCACACTAAGGCCTTATTCGTTGTCTTGCAGCTATAAACGACGTAGGCACGTGTATGCACCTTAGTGGCACATAGCTCATGCAAACCGCTTTACACGCAAATGGGACACATGAGAGGCTATGATGATAATGTGTGGTAACCTATATTGTACTCGTGCAGTTCGTTCACGGTGATAAATTTTGATTTGCAAGCGAATGTATGATCTCACTTGGTCACATTATGTAATTTTTCTATTACAATTAATCACATTTGGTCGTAATTGTTTAAACTAAGTCACATCTGATAGCATCTGAAAGGGACCAATGCAATCATATAGCTGTCTGCCCGTCTGTGTCGGCAATCCTTAATGTTTTCGAACCCTTTCCCGTAAGGTAGAAGGAGAGTGGCTTCCAATGGAGCAGTGCACCCGAGTAGTAGAAACATTACAAAATCTTCAGAAAATTACGACTTATTTCTACAGTTTTACAAAGTTTATGTATTCTAATTTCATATCCAACATAAATTTTTCTTTTCTGATAATGTTGGTAGTGTGCAATTGCGTAACAACTGGGGTGTAAGAGAGAGGGCTGACCATGCGTTGTACCTCCCTAAACTTGGTAAAGTGTGGCAGAATGAGAGTAAATGGGCAACCAAACTTGTTTTGTTGATCGAGATGCTTTGATATATTGCAGGCCTATATAATCTCTAGTGAATTGTTTTAGTGCAAGCTATTTCTGATATTTTCAGTTCACACACATACCTTTGCTTCTGGGTTACGAATTTTCTCTAGCGTTTAAGCAGCAAGTAATTTAGGTTATGATCGCCTAAAGGCGTACATCTTCCTACGTTGGAGAGGTTTCACCACTGTCATTGTTTGTATAGGCCGTTCACGATAAACTGAGCACTTTTGAAAGCCCTGCTTAAGATGTGCTTGTATGCACGTTGCGTATTCTTCTACCATATGCAGAATTAACGTTACCATGGGCCTCATCACTTTAGTCATGCGCCAGTCAAGTGAAACTGTGAAATCATTAGAAAATAAAATAATTTTTAAATTGATAGTTTTTACAATTGCATGCATTAAAACATCCAGAGAGCAAATTTAATAATTTCGGTATTCTTAAATGCTGACGTGACATTTATAATTCAACGCTAAGAAATGAACAATTTTTCCTCCGTTGTTACCAACTTAACTGAGCGCTTGCCAGTTAGTGTGCACGTTAAATATATGTATGTCGGTAGGAGCAGTGAAATTTTTCAAAGGTTGATTTCAGAAGTGCTCAAATAACCGTGAACAACGTACAACACTTATTAATGATTTCTGCATGTTGTACAGTTAGGGGCAGTGCTCCATTAGAAGTCACTCTTTTCTTCTACCTTTAGTTAGACAAAAATCCACACCGACACACATTCGTGACAGTGAAACCTGCCGGCCCTTTATTGCCTTTAGTGACTTCCACCACGCGGGTGACCGGAGAGCGTGTGAGATGGAGAGCGTAGGTAGACCGATTTTCGTCTGCAGTACATGTCCCCCAACACTGATTCATCCATCACCAATGCAATTGTAAAAGTCACGTGATCAACAGTAATGAAATCGTTTGTTTACTTTTAAACTTGTATATGAATGAAACATTTTGACAGACTTTGAACATATTCTAGTTGTATTAAAACAAGGTTGGAGGAAGTTTACAAACATTTCAAAGCACTTGTTTGTGTAAACGGTATTCTGAACTCAAATTCTGTCCACGTAGTTTTTGATAGTAGTGTTGGTCGATAAAAAAACAGTCCAGTTTTTGGATCACGTAAATTGGCTACTGCGCACCTTGGGCACGCATTGTGCCCCATCCTTCCATCTACAATGCGAGGCGCAGGTAAACAAAGGCGGGTGCGCGGCGCTGCGTTGCCACGGCGACGGCGGCGCGGAGAGAGCAGCGAGCGACGGGCGTCTGGACGCCAGTGCGGCGCCGGGCGTGTTGGCGCGCGGTCACGCCGTGCGGAGAGACATGGCCGCGACCCACCGCCTGCTGTGGCTGCTGTCGCTGAGCTTCCTGCACTCTGGTGAGTGTGTCCGTACTGCTTGCAGCCCCGGGGATCTTGTGTTGCGTCCTCTCCCCGACAACATATTGTACACATCACTACGTACACACGTGCTCCGAGGGGACACTATACTCTCTATAGGCTGTTCACGGTGAAACTGAGCACTTACTGCTCACCATCTACTTGTATGCACGTTGTGTACTATTCCACCACAACTGCAATTTACATTGCCATGGGTCTGGTCGCTTTACTCATGCGTCGGTCCGCTGAAACTGTGAGATTATCACAAAAGTAAATATTTTACAAACTTGCTATTTGTTACAGTTATATGCATTAAAAAAGAAAGCAAAAGGGATAATTTGAGTATTCACAAATATTTATCTAACACATTGAATTCAACATTAAAATATGGAACCACATTCTCTCCGGTCGTTGCTAACTTTACTGGGCGCATGCCAGTCACTGTGCCCGTTTGAATATATGCAGGTAGAGGCAGTGACATTTTACTAGGGTCGATTCCAATATTGCTCATTTAAACGTGAACAGCATACACTTCTGCCCTATCACTTTGCCGCTCGCTTGGAAGCTCAATTTACAGCCACGTGGATGTACGTGATTTGGCACCGCGCGACCGGAGAGTCTTAACAACAAGCCAGGCGCAGCAGATGTTTTAAATGCATATTTTGTTGCATACGGTATGCTACTATTTCTTACAATAGGGGAATTAAAAGTATTCTTCTTTAATATATTCCGAAATACACTCGTTTAGTTTTTCGGAGGGGCATGATTCTGACGTAACACATGTTACTAGTCATATGATTTANTAGGGGAATTAAAAGTATTCTTCTTTAATATATTCCGAAATACACTCGTTTAGTTTTTCGGAGGGGCATGATTCTGACGTAACACATGTTACTAGTCATATGATTTACATGTTTTACGTACTTTACTATAAAGACACAATTAAATATGATTTTAATTGAAATGGAAATCGCTCGGTAACTACCAGAATTTTATCTGTAGAACGTCGGCTTTCTGTGAAGTACAGGCAAAATAATCTCTCTCCAAGCGTCGA
Organism: Clitarchus hookeri; assembly: GCA_002778355.1. Classification (NCBI taxonomy): domain Eukaryota; kingdom Metazoa; phylum Arthropoda; class Insecta; order Phasmatodea; family Phasmatidae; genus Clitarchus; species Clitarchus hookeri. The sequence goes on from NQII01001665.1 coordinate 361,174, forward strand.
AATTTGGGCGTGATTTCAATTTTTTGGCGAAGCTCTAGCGGGAAAAACGAGGACACGTTCTAATTGGTTGTTCAGCTTTTGCTTCTCGTCGTTATTGGCTTTCGTATGGCTGGACTTTAACGCCCCAGAGCACGAAAGTATTCATCGGTATGTCTCCGTGATCACACTAATGAGCACGTGTGTCCGTAACCGATCTTGGCTGTCACAACGGTGGGTTTTGATGACACGACTTAAATTTAACGAGTTTGTGAAAAAATTTCTAAATTGATTTTTGTAGAAATGTTAAGTGTATATTTTTTCTGGAAAGCCGAGTTGACACAGAGGAATTTTCTTAAGTACTTTCAAGGCTGAAATACAGACCGCGACAACGCCATTTCTGCGAAGCGTTTAGCTGCTGAAGCAGAGGCAGATACAACCAGAAACAAAGCGANACAGACCGCGACAACGCCATTTCTGCGAAGCGTTTAGCTGCTGAAGCAGAGGCAGATACAACCAGAAACAAAGCGAATCACTGCAGGTTGTCTCCACTACGCCTGTGACACACTTGCTGTTCTGACAGTAGTCTTAGTGTTTGTGACATCGCTGACTCGTCCTTTCACGACCTCTGTCATGCAAGGAAAAACAGCTACATTCTACTATTTAAAGACACCGTGCCTCAACCAAGCGTCTGTGTTGTAAGTTTATGCCATGTTTAATGTTCGTGCGTGGAACACAAATAAATGTTGTAAACGAAATTTCTCACAATTTCCCGGGAAAGATTCATATTTTCCCAAGGATATTTTTTATTTCATTATAGAATAGAACATATAAAGTATGAAAGCCTTTATAATTATATCAAGTGTAACTTGTATAATCGGTAGTATTATTCGTTTCAAACGGACAGTAATTCCTTGTCTGTCTTGTTCAAGTATGGCGACAAACATAGCTGATGTTATTAANTTATTCGTTTCAAACGGACAGTAATTCCTTGTCTGTCTTGTTCAAGTATGGCGACAAACATAGCTGATGTTATTAAAATATATCTTGAAAACGTAATCTTAACTGTGAATCAGTGGTGGTTGTCTGCTACGTACGCAATGAGTTGCTAGTCTTTTGATCGTTAACAGCTCGCAGTTAAAGAGGAGTGAAATGATCTTGGACCGCATACGTCTTTAACTAAATTATATGACGTCACGGAAGTTAGGATACAGGCGTCATTTTAGCGGCTTGAGTAAGTATATTTTCTGAGTATGTGAAGTCGTAATTCTCAACACATTAATTTTCCCTTGATGAGTTATAGAGTTGCATTTATGTATCACGGTAAGTATGTGATTACAGCCTTTGTTTTGAAACACACATCGGTGTTGGGCAAAGAAAGTACTACTTGCCTATTATTAACTGTAGATGGATAAACAAAATTTTGAAGCACATGTAAAGAGTAATAAAAACGCTGTTTAAATTTGTTACATAAAATACAAAATAGTTGTTTTGTTCTCAGTTACTCTGCTCACAAATTTTCGCCTATAAAAATATAAACAAATAATGTAAACAAACAAATTCTTGGTGCTAACAGTAAATGAGAGTACAAGATGCCAGTAATAAAAACTATCGCTACAACGAAATGGACAAGGGGGTTGTTCAAAAAAAATTCATACACGCATTGCATCAAACGGTTAAATGCCGAACTGCCCCACATCGGTTGATCGAGATCTCGGTATCACAACCTAGCATAATTAATAATACCGCAACGTCCCTTCATGCATACATCATATCCCTGAATGTGCATTATAAATTTCGTGAGGGGATTCCTTATGAAAAACGAGACAGAAAAGATAATAGAACTAATAGATGAGAATTTTTATTAAAGGGGGTATGCGCCCATAAGGCAAAAGGTTTTATAATGAACTAATTTAAGTATATCAGAAATTACAAGATTATTTGTCGATGAAAGATCTTAAACTTAAAAAAATTTGGTTCGTGAAATACTCCCTTTCATAAAAAAAAACTGAGGTTCCAAGTTACGATTACAACAGGGAATGTTCTACCCCCTAACTTTTCTCCGGGTTTTATGCTTGAAGTCAACTGTACCAATTAACAAATAGGGTCGCTTTAATGAAACGCACTGGTGCCAATATACTCAATAAATGAGTGCACCAATGTTCAAAAGTGGCCAAATGCGAATGTTTAAGTAAGTGATAGGTTAATACGAGGACTTAATGAATGTATAAAAATCACCGTGTTTGTTACCCATATAGGTGTTAACTACAAATAATTATGTGCTTTCCACACAACTCAAATTTATCACTGGTAAAACAAATTTTGATTGTGCAGAATAAAGTTTATTGATAAAAAACGTAGCAATAACTTAATTGTATCATAAGAGACAATAAATAAAGTAGAGCTGCAAATAATTCTACGCAATGTTATTGCCATCCCCAATCCTCGCCGTAAACTGACACACACTTTTATCTTCTACGGATGATAGAGGCATTGCCTACCGACGTTGGCGTATCATTGCATCCTTTGAAAATTAGCGCACTCATTTCTTGGATAATTACAAATTGCCTCAGCGTTTTTCACTAAAGAGATCCAATTGGTTAATGTGTAAATGTTGACTTCAACTATCAAACCCAGGGAAAAGCTATGGGTTTGAATGTTTTCTTTGCTATCATAATCTGGCTACCTCAATTTAATTTATAAAAGGGGTGATTCCTGGAAGCAAATTTTCAGAGGTTTGAGATATTTCATCAACTAAACTTAATCCATGTCGTTTAATTCACGTCGTTTCTGACGTATTAAGATTTATTCACTAAAAAAAACCTCTTGATCCTGGGTTGCATAATCGCCTTAGCAATCATCTTCAGCTTTGAGCTGTAATATATTTTCTCTCTCATTTTCACCGAGGAATTAACTCACAAAGTTTGTGGCATACTTTCAGGGACGCGCTCTGTATACTCACTGTTACAGTTTATCGTACGTTGGTTCAATATGATATGCAACGGCACAAATTTGTACACTCCAGGGGTTAATTTAATTTAAATCAGCGAAGAAGTATCAGTGTGTTGACTGTGAAGATAATCTACATTACCCTCCGTAGTGAAATGTCAGTCATGTTTTTGACATATTTCAAGAAATTGTAAATATGTGTATTAAAACCCTCTGCAGTCTCACCATAAAGTTTACTTAAATTAATGAACTGAAGGTTTTTTTTTNGTAAATATGTGTATTAAAACCCTCTGCAGTCTCACCATAAAGTTTACTTAAATTAATGAACTGAAGGTTTTTTTTTTATGCTTGAAAGAATTGTTGACGGAAAATGAACCATTTACTGTAGTAAACGTATTGACTTTTGACGTTNTTTTTTTTTATGCTTGAAAGAATTGTTGACGGAAAATGAACCATTTACTGTAGTAAACGTATTGACTTTTGACGTTGCACAAATTTGTACATCAGCAGACAAGTTTAAAAAATTCCAAAGGCCGAAAAGTACTGCTAGTAATAAGTTGTGCGACTATTAGGATTTTAAAATAAATAATTAGAGATTTTTTTAAATATATTATATGACTAACCTGTAGTAGTCAGCACATGGAAAATGCTATATTCACCATGCATACTAGTATTCATAAGAGTTGCTTGCGCTGCCGCTGTGACCATAGTTTTTTTTAGTCTAGCCTGATTTTCGTCTTTTGCGAATATCCCCAACACTGAATCGTCAATCGCTAAAAGAAATGTCATTAACATGGTCAATAAACCCACTATTTTGTATGAATAAAATACTCAGGCTAACTTGAATGCATTCTGACTGCTTTATAGAGCGAGATGGTGCAGTGGTAAACCACCGGACTCCCATTCGGAGGGGTGCGGGTTCAATTCCCACTCTGACCATCCTAATTTCGGATTTTCATTGTTTCAGGCGAATGCTGGATGGGTACTTGATACAGGTCATGACCGATTCTTTTCTCGTTCTTCCTTGTCTGGGTAACTTGCTCCGTCTAGAATGACCTCGCTGTTGACGAGACGTTAAGCCCTACTTACTATCTGCATTAAAACTGTTGTTACGTGTTGCTGGTCCACATCGCTTCCCTTCGCCACTCGAGCGAGCGAAACAGTCTCCCAAGTACAGAGTCGTAATGTGAGAAGCGGACGGCGATTTACAATGGCGAGCTGCTGCAACGTGTGCAAGATAAAGCTGTCGGGACTCGCGCGCTCGTGACCTTCAGCGGATTGAATTTCTGAGCGGTTATCTCTTCGAGAATGTTCTGGTCATTGTCCTAGTCTCTCTCAGCATGACTCGTGGGGCGGGGAACCTTCTGGATCGGGCCAGTGAGACTACTTAAGCCCCGACGATCATCCGAGCCGACAGTTTGAGAGTTTGGAGGATTGCGCGACCTCAAGCGCCAGGTGTGCGAAGACAGAGAGGCGACGAGCCAGTAGTGCGTCGAGTGGCGGCAAGAGTGACCAGCGGGAGTGAAGTCTGCGGACTGCGAGCATCAGTACAGTGGAGAGTGAGACTTATGGGCTGGATTATTGAAGTAGATACGTGAGTGTAAGACATTTCGAATGATGGTAATAGACAGATTCAATGTGTGTAAATAATGAGTATGTATTAAGTGACTGTAACCATANCGTGAGTGTAAGACATTTCGAATGATGGTAATAGACAGATTCAATGTGTGTAAATAATGAGTATGTATTAAGTGACTGTAACCATAATAGATACATTGATAAGGACTTTAATTATAATAGAGATATACGTTAAATAATGCGCTCACTGAAAGTAACAAGATAAATAGTGGAAATAGATAGTTAAATGATGTAAATAACAGCTGTGTAAATAAATAAAAAATAAAATTTAGTTTGTTATTTTTACTAAGACCTCCATACCACACGAACTCGAATACGCTCCTCTGGCATCTATTAACACTATGTTAGAGGAAGTGTACCAACGTCTCAAAAACTCACACATAAACAGTGTTCTGACGTCCAATCCTATCCACGTTGTTTTTGATGGTGTTCTTGGCAGAGAAGCACTCCAATGTTGGAACGTTGAGAGTGATTACTTCGCAACTCGCATGTGCACTCGACTCCATATTCCGTATAAGGCTGTGACGTAATCAAGCTACAACAGTTGCTAAGAGGCGATGGGAACACGTTGTAAGCACTCATGTTTTTCTTTATTGCGTACATTAATGTTGGAAGTTAATTTAAGTAAAAAGTCCGTCTCAAAGTGCAACTGAATGTGTAACTTTAATAAAATTGTATGTAATTGAAATCTCATTCCTTATGCTTGGAAAGCATTACAATAAGAAAAAAGGTTGAACACGCTATTTTAGTATAATTTTGTAGTATCACTTGGTGAAAGCATGAATACTAGACATCATATCCATAGCAGTGTTAATTTTTGCATGTGGCGTAAAAATACACAGTGAGCTGAAAGAAACCACGCAGGGCTACCAACTACATCATGAAACAAAAAAAAATATATTACGGAAAACTTTGTCAGCCGTGTGTAATGAGAATTAACGGACCAAAATTTTTAGCGTGGGAGAATAGGGAAGGAGGTAACAGAGAAGTACGGGTTTAGCTTATACCTCCATTCATAGATTTTCATTAAAATTAACTTAATTATAAAATAAATACAAATTTGTTACAAACATAACTCTTTCTTTACTACTTGAGCTCTGAGATCTTTACTGCCTGATCTTGTCAGTGATATAATTAAATAAATCCTAATTTTAATTACTGGTATTCAGTTATCCGTGGGCCCAATTTTTATGCTAATCTCAACTACAGTCAAAGTCCATATCACAGTCTTTATGCTACGCACAGTCAATCTTCACTCATTAAAATACAACTGTACTATGAAAATGTCAACTGTCATACACTTACATCATTCCAAATGTCCATCAACTACCCAACAACTCCCACTTCCTTACAGTTCGGTCGAGGTCAGTCCCAGTCTGTGCTCTCCCTATAGTCACACACTGCACTCGCCGGCCACTGCTTTGCCACCCGGCGTCTTCCAAATCTCATACATCGCACGCGCTCGGCACTGATGGTCAGGTTTTTAAGGCCTGAAGGCCAGCATACCCTCCTTCCTCCCGCACTGTAACTGTTCTCTGGTGAGTAAGACAGTGCACGGCACTTTTCTACTCCTGTCTCTTCGAGCCATTCACTTACTTTGTGCCGTTACACGGTATTCTACCGGTTTTCTCTTTAAAAACCTGTCCTCGCCAATCTGAGATATTCCAACTTCACTTTGTTGAAGCCTTTACCCGAATACCCCATTATGGGTCATCATAATTTTGCTCTTGCCACTTGTCAAAATATTCAAGCCTTCTACCAATCTTAGTGGCAAACTCATTCCAAATGTTATGCAAATCTTCATTGTTCATAACATTTTCCAGTCCTAAGTGAATGCCATTTTCTTCTGTGATTTCCGCCAACCAAGTTCTTATGTCTTCTGTCTTCAGACAGTCGGAAATCATAGGCTGAACTGTGTCATCAACTCCGCACACTTCGCACAACGGAGATCGCACCAATCGCAGGCTGTGCAGCTTTGCCTTAAAATTTCCGTGGTCTGTATACAATTGCATACAGTAGTGGTTGATCTTTATCCACTCACACTCCATGTACGTCTGCCACGTTTTGAGGTGTTCCACTTTTCTTGCCACTGATCTAAGATGCCCTCCATGACTTCATCTTTGTCCGCTTTGGACAGCCTTATGACTAGTGCTCTCTCCGTCGTTATCTCCTTGTATTTTATTAACAGGTCTGCGGGTAGCACACCCACCAATACAGGGAGCGACTCATTGGGGACAGTCTTATATACCCTAGCCACAGTCAGCAGCGCCGCTCTCTGAGCACTGACGAGCTTTCTATTATGCCAAGATAACTCGGCCCTGTGGTACCACATCACAACTCCATAGGATATAATGACCTCGAACACTGCCCTATAGATAGTCCTTAACGTGTTATAATTGAGACCCCAGCTGGTGTTTCCTATTCTTTTTAGTTTCTGGAAGCCTACCACAGCCTTCCGAGAAACATACTCAATATGTTTGGGAAAGCTCATCTTATAATACATGACGACTCCCAGGTACTTGAAATCGTGTACATATCCAACTGGGTTCCCAGCAAAGCGCGCAGTCAGTGGTCTCTGCAGCCTTCCTTTCAGTAGCATGGTTTTGGTCTTTTCAATTGAAAATTGTAACTTTGCAGTGGTTGACCATTTCCAGACCTTCTCCATTATCTCTGCTGCTGTAATTTCTAGTGATCTTCTGGAATTACCAGAGACTAAGACAAGCCTATCATCTGCGTATCCGAAGACCACACACCCAGGTGGGAGACCCAGCTCCAAAAATGCATCAAAAAGGACATTCCATAAGATCGGTCCAAGAATCGATCCCTGAGGACATCCCTTTGTCAGTCTTTTCCTGACTTGCACAGTCTTGGCTGTGTACTGGCTCAATCTGTCATTGAAGAAGTCCTGTGTGACCCTATAGATGTTTGCCGGAAGTCTCTTCCTTTTAAGCTGATACATTACCTCCGGCCATCAGGCATTGTCGAAAGCGCCAGAGATGTCCAGAAAGATTCCCATTACATATTTATCTGTGCTCTCTCTGATGGCTTTCATGACGTCATGTAGGGTGATGAAGTCCGTCCCCGTACCTTTCCTAAAGCCATATTGGTTCTCATTCAGAGTTCCATCTGCCTCCAAGGCCATGATCATTCTTCTGTTTACAAGTTTTTCAAAAACTTTGCCCAGCACCTGAAGTAATGTCAGCGACCGATACGATGTAGGGTCATCCGGCTTCTTATTGTTGCCTTTATATAATATCCTCAAGCACCCTTGTTTCCAAGGGGCAGGAAACACGGCGATCCGAAGACCGTCATTATATATTGCAAGCAATACGTCTTTTATTCTTGAATAACTCTTCTTCAGGATTTCAGCAGTTATTCCGTCCTTTCCAGGAGCTTTGCCGTTCTCCATTTGTATAATCCTGCCGTTAATTCCTCCAGATCGAATTCCGGAGCATTTTGTATATCTGGGACCATTATAATTGACTGTCTCTTCTCAGCATGTTCCTCCTCCTCTTCATCGAGGGAGTCATCTGGCAGAAGCGCGTGGAGCAGCCCCTCCATCGACCTTTGTTGGTCAATTATCAGTTCCCCATTTACCTTGATACATGTTGGTGGAGTAGTTCTTTTCGTTTTGTTGGCTGCTAACTTGTATACCAGGCCAAATCGGTTTTCATTTCCGGCCCTAGTTACAAACTCTTCCCATGACTTGGCCTTCTTTCTCCCCACCCTGCCGAAGTAAGCTTACTTCGTAACTTTGTAACTTCAGGAGAATTGCTCTCGCTTCTCACCCCGAAGTCTGTGAAGTTTTCTTCTCTCCTTCCTAAGGGCATTTCTCTCCTCTTCCAACTCCCTGTCCCACCATGACAAGTTTGGAAATCCCTGAGTGGTCTTCTGGAGAATTTCTTCACAGGTATCCTGTAAAACGTTAGTTATTGCAGCTACTCTTGCCTCTACTGCTTCCATATGCAGTTCAGGACTATTTTGAAGCTTACTCAACAGGGCCCGGTCAAAGGTAGGCCAATCTGCCATTTTATGCACATATCTCACCTCTTCTTCCACATTTTGAGGTGCATGTCTTCCACCACCATGTATCTAAAATATTACGAGTCTGTGGTTACTAGAGATCTCATCCACTACAGCCCAGTTTTTGACACAGTCTCGAGCCTTCATGTTTGTCACCGTTATGTCCAGGTATGATTGCGTGTCGTGCGCCTGCGAGACAAATGTGGGTAGTTCTCCTTCGATGTTGGTCACATCCATATCATTAGTAAGGATGAACTGGCTAACCAGTTCACCTGCCTCATCAGTTACTGAGGAATGCCACAATTCTGATTTAGCGTTTACATCACCACTGATTGTTAGAGGCTTATTTCTTAGCGTTTCCGCTATAACTTCCCATCTGTCCAAATGCGTTTGCGTTTCGTCCCAAAACTGGATGTATGAGGAAACCAACTAACAGTTTGTGGTGCCCTTAGCACAGGTGGTCAGTCAAGACTGCCAGCACGGGCACAGCGCGGCTTTTATAGAGCTGAGGTGGCCTGGCCCAGAACGCTTATCGCACCTCGAGTCGCGTCACTGGACGTGACGCCGAGGATATTCGCGCTGTCACTCCCAAGTCGTTGACTCCTGCACCAGGCGGAAGTGACGTCAGTCGCGTCAGCGTTATTGCCACCCGTATGGTGGCTCAAGTGTTGCCAACTTTTCCAGATTTGCCATAAGGGGCATTTCCGACTACGCAATACACATCTGATCCCAATGCAATTAACAAGGAAAATAATTATTTAAAAAAAACTGTGTAAAAATTAGTAGTGTACATTAATCATAATTTTTCTGAACATGTACAACATATTAGTTGCACGTAGAAATTCGTATTTAGCCAGTCTTGTGACTTAAAATAGTAGTTTCTCCATCATTTTGTATTATTACAAAATATTATACCATTGGGTTGCAGCAGCAGCGCAAACGTACATGCAATCGCGAAAGGGGTAAATTACTGACACGGTTTATTAATATTCAGATTATTTTAGAAAAACTCTGATATACGGGATAAATGACGTATCCGTACTTTGTCCATGCGGGATATTATTTTGCCTGAGGATAGNAGAAAAATTCTGATATACGGGATAAATGACGTATCCGTACTTTGTCCATGCGGGATATTATTTTGCCTGAGGATACGGGAAATCCCGTACAATACGGGATAGTTGGCAATGCTAGGTGACGCCCCCACCCCCACTACGTGTATCGATGACGTCGTACTGGGACTGCCACTAGGCCCACCCGGGGGATAAGTAGAAGGGCACGGNTCATTTTGTATTATTACAAAATATTATACCATTGGGTTGCAGCAGCAGCGCAAACGTACATGCAATCGCGAAAGGGGTAAATTACTGACACGGTTTATTAATATTCAGATTATTTTAGAAAAACTCTGATATACGGGATAAATGACGTATCCGTACTTTGTCCATGCGGGATATTATTTTGCCTGAGGATAGGGGAAATCCCGTACAATACGGGACAGTTGGCAATGCTAGGTGACGCCCCCACCCCCACTACGTGTATCGATGACGTCGTACTGGGACTGCCGCTAGGCCCACCCGGGGGATAAGTGGGAGGGCACCGAAGCGAAGCAGCTGTGCGTAAAATTAATACATTTTGGTTTGAACTAGGCAGTATATTGAGCATCAAATGTTAGCAACAGGCATGTTTCTTTCAACTTTATTCTTTATTCTGTTACTAACATCAAGTAGTACTAAGAACCGTGCATGATAAAAATATTTTAACTGAATAGAAGTACGACAAAAAAAAATTCTTCAAGAACGATTGAGATGCATTCGAAATCGTAACATATTCCGTATGGTTATTGTAAGCCACGAGATTATAAAACATGTTAAATTTTGATTGCTGACATGGCCACTGTGATTCACTCAGAAATCTCAAGCATGTGCTGGACAACAATGATTTACTGAAAATCCCAGGATAGGTTGTTTTGTTACGTTAAGTTGTCCCACGTTGCATTCTAAAACACGGTTACTCAATCCCAGTCGCCCGTTCGTATACTGTGGGACGAGTTCCGGGGTTCAATCCAATATGTATATATACATATGCACGTATGTGCAGACTACTAATTGGGAGTCAAGTTTCAAAAGCATGCTTACTTTGTTCTTTCTGCCTGTTGTGTTTTCTTTTGACAGAGAATTTGTTGTTGTCATAAACCTAAGGAATCCTATTCGTCGATGAAGCGATAACGTTAAAATATTAGAAAAATAAATTTGTTAGTGCTAAGGAAATTATAATCTGGTATGTATAAAACAAATAAAAAAATCAATTTTAGTGTTTACATANAATTAATACATTTTGGTTTGAACTAGGCAGTATATTGAGCATCAAATGTTAGCAACAGGCATGTTTCTTTCAACTTCATCCTTTATTCTGTTACTAACATGAAGTAGTACTAAGAACCGTGCATGATAAAAATCTTTTGGCTGAACAGAAGTACGACAAAAAAAAAAAAATCTTCAAGAACGATTGAGATGCATTCGAAATCGTAACATATTCCTCATGGTTATTGTTAGCCACGAGATTATAAAACATGTTACATTTTAACTGCTGACATGGTCACTGTGATTCACTCAGGAATCTCAAGCATGTGCTGGACAACAATGATTTACTGAACATCACAGGATAGGTTGTTTGGTTACGTTAAGTTTCCCACTTTGCATTCTAAAACACGGTTACTCAATCCCAGTCGCCCGTTCGTATACTGTGGGACGAGTTCCGGGGTTCAATCCAATATGTATATACATATGCACGTATGTGCAGACTACTAATTGGGAGTCAAGTTTCAAAAGCATACTTACTTTACTCTTTCTGCCTGTTGTGATTTCTTTTGACAGATAATTTGTTGTTGTCATGAACCTAAGGAATCCTATTCGTCGATGAAGCGATACCATTAAAATATTCGAAACATACATTTGTTAGTGCTAAGGAAATTATAATGTGGTATGTATAAAACAAAAAGATATCAATTTTAGTGTTCACACAGTGGAATATTATATTTTTGGTAAGAGGCTCATACCTAGAACTACTTTTTCCTAATTCGCTGTGAACCTGAGTGTAAGGACTCCAGTCAGTGTTTACGTCAAAAGCAAGGCAAACACGGTCAGAAATATTTCCGGAGGGCATGTGTAAAATTGGCCGTGCGGCAGCAGTTGCAGAAACTGTGGAAAGGCGGGCACTCGACGCCCGACCCAGAGTTCACGTCCGTAAGAGCAGAAAACACCCAGCTAACGAGGGCAGAGCGGAACAATCGATCCGCGGTCGAGGTATACCTGCGGCATTCGACCACTCCTGCCCGACCAACCCTCTTCTGCCGGGGCTCGCTCACGGCGCTGTGAGCTATGCACCCTCTTATAGGGGCGGCGGTAAGGTTTATGATGCGGGAAGGCTGGGGATCTCTCAACCCTTCCAGCTGCTTCCTGGCCAGCTAGAGGTGGATGGAGACACACGTCTTCATGTGGGCTGGAACGCGAGGCATTGCGCTAGGGCGATACTGCCATGCACATCAAGTGCCCCCATCGCCGCTACTCGCAGGGCTCTCAACTAGCGTGCAGTGTTATTTTGTTGCCTGTACCTGTGGAACTTGAAGCGACGACCCTACCAACTATTTAATACGTGGGAAGTGTGTAGTAATAAATGCAACCTCCTATCTAGTTTCTCTCGTGTCCGGGTAGGATGCTTTAAGATACAGCATTCTGAAAAAGCAGTATTTAACAATATTGGAGAGCACAAACAACATTTACAGTATGCGTGGCCTCTTGAAATAACCATTTCGTCTTCGTCTGGGGAAAATTTTATTTTCGTAAGTAAACAGGTAGGAGGCACGTTTAATATTATCGTCAAAAACCTGTATTTCAAATGTACTGCAATGCANGAGACACACGTCTTCATGTGGGCTGGAACGCGAGGCATTGCGCTAGGGCGATACTGCCATGCACATCAAGTGCCCCTATCGCCGCTACTCGCAGGGCTCTCAACTAGCGTGCAGTGTTATTTTGTTGCCTGTACCTGTGGAACTTGAAGCGACGACCCTACCAACTATTTAATACGTGGGAAGTGTGTAGTAATATTAAATGCAACCTCCTATCTAGTTTCTCTCGTGTCCGGATAGGATGCTTTAAGATACAGCATTCTGAAAAAGCAGTATTTAACAATATTGGAGAGCACAAACAACATTTACAGTATGCGTGGCCTCTTGAAATAACCATTTCGTCTTCGTCTGGGGAAAATTTTCTTTTCGTATGTAAACAGGTAGGAGGCACGTTTAATATTATCGTCAAAAACCTGTATTTCAAATGTACTGCAATGCACTTCAACTGCCAGCTAGGCGACGATCTTATCAAAAAAGTAATTTTTAAATTGTATATCACTGAAAATGATAATTATTTGTTTTATACAAATTAGGCCACGAATTGTCTTAAAGGTACACTTTTATAATAATTTCGGAGATACTCTCACTGGACGCAGAGATACGGAACATAGGACCACCACAATGTTAGCTGTAACTACACAATGAGCAGACATAATAAACGAAATGGACCTTTCCGAAGATTCCTGTTAATCGCAGACAAAGTACAGCTTGGCTGAAAAGAATTATAGGAGGAGGTCTGGCATATAAGTGGAATAACTCAAAACTATCACGTTCTCTTGCTTCTGTTTCCCCATCTCGCATGTACATATTTTATGATGACATGTCAACTTATGCCTCGCCCACCATAAGCTGTTTTTGTAAACCGGACTTAAACGAAAATAACATTCAAGGGCTGATAAAAGAGGGGAAAAGGGTGAAATTCCCGCTCCCATTACAGTTCAACCTTGCTTCAGAAATTGTACGCAGTTTACTTATGTCGTCTTTTAAAAATGTTAAGAAATATCCCAGAAAGATGTATTGAATCACGACTAAACAATAACTCTGTTTAAATGTTCACGTATTTAATGGGACTTGTGTCGCGCGCTACGGGTTGCTATGGAAACAGGACTCAATAGGCCTGTTTACAAATCTAAGTGACTGGTCGCGTTCACAAATAAACAACAAATATACAGATGTCTGAAAATACATAAATCACATTAATTAGTATTTTAATCAAATTGTGTTAAAAAGTAATAAATAATTGCAAGTTCTTTATAAACTCTTTACCTTACATTCTTAACACCAGGCGTGGGAGCACTGACAATTCCAAAGTGAAATTTTATGTTTTGTCTATATTTCTTATACTTATAGTATCTACCTTCAGTATTAACTAAACAGTGTCTCGCATATACAGTATAACACCGGACTGGAAAAAGGAATAGGAAAGAATTGAATATCTTATTTGCCACCGCAGAAAATAATTAAAACGTTTGAAATGGATGTATATACTTTTGTATTTTAATACCGAACAGCAAATTAATGTTATTTTAAAAACTATTCCCATTGAATTTTGGATTTTAATCAATATAGTTGCTTTAAATCTTGTGTTATTTACATGGCGAATGGTATAAACACATAAAAATGTCAACATTTTGGGGATTTTAATAATAGCTTTAATATTTATTACAAAGTCCCCAAGAAAGACTCTTGGATTCGCCTCTGGTAGCATTACATTTACGTCTCTGCCGCTGATACTACTGCTTCCAGTGGCCTATGTGTCTGTCTAATGCGTACTGTTTAGAATGTCACGCTTATTTCACTACAGGAGGAACAACTTCCTTAATACGAGCTGTGGGCTCTTGTTTATCATGCATGATGAATCAACATTTGCGACTACCGGTGAAATGTCAACAACCAAGGGAAGTGTGCCGACGGCGGGGGAATAACTGGGTCAAACTGTCGGCGATCGATCTCATCACTCGATCAGCAGTTTTACACATCGGCTCCACCAACAGAAGAACTCCGGGCCAATCTGCGTGAATTTCCATTTCCCACATCTTTTCGGCGGTTAGGAACCTGGGGTCCGCGAAAGCATAGCATACCCGCTTTTTAAGTGAGATAGCGTTCTTAAGTACCGCGTTACTAAGCCTGTAAGTTCCATTAGGACATCTCAGTCTGATGCTTGACAGATCTTGACAGTAGTCTTTCATACTGCTCTGTGACAGTATTTTGTATATTTAATTGTAAATATAAATTGTCTAAATTAAACTACAAATTGGTTTCCGCTTTTCAGATGACCACAGATAAAAGAAATCCGAAGGATTTGAGTCACTTGACCGCGGATGCCAAGGTATAGCTCAACTTCGACCCATCCATCTCTGACCATACCTTCGAGCTAGACATATTCTTACAGTAACAACAAAATGTGCCAGTGCATCATTATGCGCAAACCACGTTCTACAATGTGGCTGAAAAGAAACTACATCAAGTAGACCAAGAATATCACGCAAAAAAAAACATTCACTTAAATTTTTTTTTCCAGTAAAATTTGTAAACTCTAATGGAAGTTTTTAACCTATAGACGTATATACAGTAAAATTCAGCGAATTCGAAAATTCATTGATGAATACACCAGTGACGGATGCACTGATATACACCGTTGACAAATTTCCGAAAATCAGGAGGAATGTCATGCTATTTGAAAACAAAATCAATTTATAGGGTTGGGTATAAAACGTTATGAATAACTCAACTTTACGATCTAGAATTGTTTATCCTCATAAGGGGAATAAAGCACGTACACGACAACATGAAATTGTTAAAAAACAGCAATTATTCTCGTTTTGCTTCCAGGCCGCAAAAGTTACACTTGGAGCCATACATAATGCAAGTGTCATGCGACCACTTTCTACGTGAGACACGCTGAATCCAGTCTGCTTTCTCTCTTGTTAGGTGGTGGTTCTTGAGACACTCGACACAAATTTCGTTTCTTTATTTATCTGATTCACTCGTACGGATTGGCAAATGCTATATTTCATCTTCACGTTATCTCATTTTCTTTAATGGTTACCTTGTATTATTTTTTACAGCTTTCTTTGTTTCCAGTATGTTTTCCTTTCTTCACTTGAAATAAGTTCTGCTGATTGCTTTCGCCTTTTAGTCCCAAAATTGGAGAATGTAGGTATTGGACTCAACTGCGTTAAGTGCTTCGTTGACGTTTGCTGTATCAGATCAACTCTGTTAATTAGTGAATCGCCAGAAATAATAGATTTAGAACTCTGATTCAACAACGAAGATGGGGGATTTGCCCTAGGAATTTGCATTCCTTTTCCTGCAGTGACTGCATTGACCAAATCATTGGTCCGCAGTAGCAATTCCGAAGATCGTGCAGATGAAATTTTTTTTCTGCAGGCCTCTGTTGGCCCATCAAAATTCATAAACACACATAAAGAGTCTTCATACAAAACATTTGCTGCTTTTTGTCTCCTATATTTTGTTGGGGTGTAAGTTCAACACATAAACTTCTACAGAATTCTTCTTCGATGAAATTTAAAAGATCATAAATGCCAAAAAAGTGATCTGATACTGCATTTGGATTCTCCGTATATATTCCTCTTGCACGAAAACCAGCGATGACTATAACAATATTGCAAATTACTTAAATTGCTAGGCAATAGAATTAAAATACTTTTTTTCACTTGTGCTTCGAAAACGACTCTATAATGTCAAACAGAGGCAATTTTTCGAAATATATTTAAAAAAATCTGTCAGTAGTAGAATTATATGCCGTTGGGATAAGATATCACGCTCTTAAACACTACGCCAATGCATATTACATTCCGTGGTGTTGTTTTATGAGTACAAATGCGTGGTAATATGTACAGTTCACGGGATCAGATTTGTCGTGATATAATAAACATGTCGCGGCATAACTGGAATTATTTTCAACAAATGACTGTCCCCTTGTCCAGATTAAAACAAAACCCTAAAATTATTACACATGATAAAAATTTCTTTATTATAATATATCGTTTATGATTTTTAATATGACTACTATAATTTAAAAATTACTGGATAATACTACAGCTGTCTTTCAATTAGTATATTCTATTAGTGTAAATTACAAGATCATCTTAGAGTACAAATTTTGGGGCGTTTCTTTAACAGCCTACTGGGGCATCTGTTTTATTTTTGTAGGAGAGATGCCCCAAATTAATATAAAATACTTCTCTAAAGCAATATGGTCGCGACAGAGGTTGTGTTCGCTGCCGTGAACGTAGTTTCAACGTACATTCACAAAACGCAGCATTTGAATACAATGTTGCAAAACAGTGCACGTAACGCTTTTACTTAACTTTTTGGTGAGATATTAAGAAATCAACACAAATATTTTACGTGATTTTGCTTGGCTCATTTAGTTCCGCCTGGGAGTAACACAGTTACAACTAAGATCACGCGCCTGGTGAGTAATCTGTGAACTAGAAAGGATGGGGCATCTCTCGCTCTGAGGCACATCTCCATCATTTACCGTATGCATCTCTACATATAGAACCATTGTCCCATGAACGCTGCGTGCATTCGCGATAAATTTCCGTGTCGAGGCAACGTTGCACCTGCTAGCCGTATAAATGTATTTTGGTTGAACGAGAGGGTTTGAACATACCGGGTCATACATACTCTGGCTAGTCCGTGAAAATGCCCCTTGGACAACAACGAGCCACGGACGTTCGGGCAAACGTTTTGAACAAATAAGGCTCGAAAGAATTCGAGCGAGTACCGTTCAAGCACCAATGAAACGAGCGAGTAAAACTACGACGTTAAACATTTCTCAGATAGGAGGACAGCCACTGATTACGTGGATTTCACCGCACAGTTCTCTGACTCATTACACTCTGGTCAGTGCGATGGTCCTCGTCGTTGGGAGATCCTTTTTGAATGCGCGAATGTCTCGGTGTCTTCGTTAAGGAAAATCTTCGTGGTACAAGCGTACAGCCTCCAGTGCACTAACATTTACTTTACAGTTTGTGAAGTGCGAGTCCGCAATCTCATCGTTGCTGTAAGTTCGTTTTATTCGTCATCGTTATTTGAACACACTGAGAAGCAAGGTGCGTGTACACTGTGTGATAATTTCGGAAATTGTTATCAGACTTTCATGCTTTGCGTACAACTCCATGGCCTCTAGGCTGCGTTACGTTTTGTAAAGAAAGAGCCATAATAGAACGGTGTCTAGCATACACGCCCGCATGGAGAAAAGAACAAGGTAACTACGTGTATAGACACAAGTAAATGTCAGATCTTATCTGAACATTCAGACGTATTTCGCAAACAGTTTGTTAGCCAACGCGTAGTCCCCTTGAGTTTTTAGCTCGTACGCGAGTACGTATGCGTTTCATCTTGACATTTTCTACCATCTCACTTGAATTAACTCCTAGTTTTACACAGATATTGCCTGGCAAAATTTCAGTGAAATTGGAAAAAGACCGTAATACAGTAAACGGCAACGAAAATTTTAATGGCATTAAAGTCGTACAAAAAATTATATATTTAAGTTAGTGAGTAATTTGGGCTGCTCTTAGCAATGTCTTGAGAGCCGATGAGGGTTATTGAGGTGAGTATGGAGCAGCGCCGAAATGAAATGGCGGGGGAAACGGGAGATCCCCGAGAAAACCCGCCGACCAACTGCATCGTCAGGCACGATTCCCACATGCAAATTTAAATTAGTGTAGGGTGAAATGTTTTATTTCCCCTAAAACGATAAAGGCGAAGAAGAAACATATTTACGTTTCTTAAATATTTTACGATTCTGGTTGATCAACGCAACGATAAACTAGTTTGCGTTAATTCAGCATTTTTGAAATCAACACCCGAAAAAAACCTTGTCCCTAGCAACATACATGCATTTTAACGGATACATTGGCTGGCATGCTCCCAGTTAAGTTGGAAACGATGTACGGGAATTAGTTCATTGTTTTAACGTCGTATTAAATGTGTGATGTTGAAATTTGCGGGCACCGATATTACTGAATTCTGTTTGTGTTTAATGTATGCTCATAAAAGTTATAATTAGCTGGTTCTTTACGCAGGCCTACGTACATTTCTAAAAAAAAAAAATGTCGTAGTTATTTTGATAGCATGAATACAATGATCGTGTTAACGGCAACGTTAATTATGTGTATGTCGCAAGAATGGCAATAGAACGAAAAGTAGGTCATAGGATGGGCTTTCTGAAGTTCTCACTTAACCGCGAACAGCCTGTAGTGGTTAGGATCACAGCGAAGTTAATTTCGATATGTTAAGGAAGGATACAAAACGGAGAGGACAAAGAAACTAAGTTGAAGTTCCAAACCTGTTCAGACAAACATAGAAGACTGTATTGTTAACTAGAGTGCTACATAATACGTTTGCGTATAGAACTGCTAAAGGCGTCGGTGCTTGTTAATAATAGTGGACATGAAGTCACAAGATAACTGATCAGGGCTACAAAATAATTTGAGTTGAGATTTGATGTTGAAAAATCACCGGATGGTGCCCGTTGGTTTTTGGGAGTGATGACTTACCAGACACGAGCACAAAATGCACCGTAACTCTTAGTGGCATATTAAACAAGCGATATATTATTTTTAAAAGTCAATCACTCTTATGATGGGTGTCGCGCAGTTTCAAAATTCCTTAAACGGAAAAATGCATAGAGATATACCGTGAATATGGTATGTTAATTAAGACAGAAATGATTTCCATATTTAAGAAGCGAGACACTCCATATTTCCAATAGCTCAGGATGCAGGAACATTACGAAACTATCTTCATCGCTACAGCTCATAAGCGAAGGTAAATGACGGCTTCTGATGCAAAATTGAAGTGCACCAGGCAACTAAATCTTCTACTTGCTAATAGTATTAGTTTTAGCGGATATACGTTTTTAAGCGTGCCAAAAACCTCGTAGAAATACTTTTCAAGTATGTAAATAAAATCTTGGTTTTGTATACAGTATCTTTCCGGGTGATAATTTTCAGTAATTCATTTTGGAGTGGTTTAGGTTTGATCTAGTTAACATTTTGGAATATCTATTCTTATGGGAATCACTAGTTAACATTTTGTGTAGTTTATTATAGCGTATTGCAAAACTAATTATTAAATTATTTATACTTTTCTCTAAAGATATTTTTTTACCACAAAAGATCTAAAATTTACTTTTTTTTTAACGGGAAGTTCAGTTTATACGTGCATAAGTTTACGCCGTCTCCTCCTGTATCCGTGTCCGTTTAGGTTGTTCACGATAAATTGAGCACAATTGAAATCAACTTTAGAAAAATGTCACTTCCTCTACCTACGTATATTCTAACGGACACACTGAAGCATACGTCTAGTAAAGTTGGCAACAACGGAAGGAAAGTAGTTGCAAATTTCAACGTCGAATGTAATATTTTAGGTAAACAGTTGTGAATTCTGAATTGATTTCTTTTGCTTTCTGTTTTTTTTAAGGCCTATAAGTGTAAGTAACAAATTTCTAAAATATTTCCTTTTCTAATTTTTTTTACAGTTTCCCTTAACCGACAAAGGAATAAAGTGATTAGGCCCACGGCAACGTTAATTTTATTGTGGAATAATACACAACGCGTATACAAGCAGATCGTAAGCAGGGTTTTCAAAGGTGCTCGCTTTACCGTGAACATATTTTTTACCTTCGCATGTGGGAAACACAGTGGGCGTTGGCGTTGACCGTCGATACTCCATCCTAGAACTACACTGAAGAGCCAAAAAAAACTGCTACACCTGCCTAATATCGTGTAGGGCCCCCCGAGCACACATAAGTGCCGCAAGACGACGTGGCATGGACTCGAGTAATGTCTGAAGGTATGCAGGATGCAATTCACACCATGAATCCTGCAGCGCAGTCTACAAATCCAATCTACGCCAATTTGAGAAAGGGTTGCACGTCTGTCACGTTTGATTCTCGTCAGTTGTCGTTTGTCCCGTTCTTTTACGATCTTTTTCCAGCCGCAGCGATGTCGAAGATGTGATGTTTTACCGAATTCCCTCTATTCACGGTACACTCGTGAAATGGTCGTACGCGAACATCCAAATGTTATCGCTACCTCAGAGATGCTATGTCCCATTTCTCGTGCGCTGACTATAACACCACGCTCAAACTCACTTAAATCTTGATAGTCTGCCATTGTAGTAGCATTAACTGATCTAGCTGCCGACCGCATCGCGTTACTCTGATTGGTTCCATACCTCTGTTATTTGCATACGCACGCCTATACCAGATTTTTTTGGCTCTTCAGTGTATATTCCATGTAACACTTTAGGGATGACAGTCACCTACGAGTTTCACCTCAGAAGCCTTTCAACGGACTGTGTTTCACCCCTAACCTATTTAATTTGCACTCGTTTTCGGCATCGGTTATACGTTGTTATGTTCTTATATTTTATGCTTGAGACTATGGGAGATTCATGATATTATGAAGGAAGAACTGAAGTTAATTATGAAAACAGTACAAATATATAATTAAATTAGTACTATTTATACTAAATATAAGCTTTTGGCGAGGGAGATCCTAATCAATTACAATATATTACTAACCTAAATGATATCGTCGCCGTAGCCTGAGGTGACGAGTGGCACGCCAAGCTGCATCTTGATGGCTTCAGATCGGCGTGGGTCCTAAGACGGACTGACTGACAGACAGGTCCCGTACAAAGTGTTACAAAGTATTATCTAGTTTATGGAGGCGTAATTGTCCCAAATGCTGTGGCGCTGGAAGGGAAGTTCCATTGGCGCTTCGCTGAAATGTTTAATAAACTATTATTGCTGTAATTTGTTTTGAATGCTTCGCCTGGCCTGGATACCGACTCGTCCCTGCAGTTTGCTAACCTTGTCCGCCTTCACTAAATCTCAACAACGTGGTACAACGTGAGCCAATCACAGATTATTAAATAATAATTTAACAGAAATAAACCAAAGTCTTATAATTACTGGTACAGTCAATTAAGTTCGTGGACGCCGTAGTGCGTGGCTGCCTACACTCTGGGCGCCAGTTAGTCCCCGAACTTACTGATTGTGGTAATATACAATAATTGCATATACTTAAGGAGAATTAATTCCCTAGAATGTGTGCTCGTTGATGTTCTAGTGCCATTATAACGCAGCTCGCTCTAGAATGAAATAACGAGATTTGGGAGTTTCTTAAAATCGAGGTCTTGAGAGCAGATGAGGGTGAAGCGAGGTGAATATAGAGCAGCGCCGGAATGCAAGGGCGATGGAAATGAGAGACTCCCCAGAAAACCCGCTGACCAGCGGCATCTTCCGAAAAGATTCCAACAGCTGGAGGGGACACGGTGGTTGAGCGGCTAGACTGCACGCCTCTCACCAAGACGAACCGGGTTCGATCCCCGGCCGGGTTACTCCCGGGTTTCCGCAAGTGGTAATCGTGCCGGACGATGCCACTGGATGGCAAGTTTTCTTGGGGATCTCTCGTCCCCCCCCCCTTCTTTGCATTCCGGCGCTGCTCCATTGTCACCTCATTTCATCCTCATCGGCTCTCAAGACCTCGCTGTTAAGAGCCGCCCAAATCTCTCCACTCCACTTGAACAGCTGGGAAGAGCTCGGCCTGCAGTTTTGTGGTGGGCACAACTGCCAAATACTAGGGACGTGGCAATGGCAGCACGCCACGGTCCGCCCAACACCGGGGGCTGTGTGCAGTTACGGCGACGCTGGACGCTCAGCACCACCCACAAAGTTGACATTAAGTCCGCGGCCCATTCCCTTCAACGCAAATATTACTGTTGGCACGTGCACTCGCGACTACCTCTCCGCCATTAGCCGGCGCTGAAAACTCCAGGGAGATAAACATAGCGGCCCCGGTCGTGACATTAACCGGTCCGGATAACGTTTCAGAGGTCACTCCAGCCCACAGACTAAAGTAGAGGGGTAGACCGCTCATTCGTCGTCTGCGCATGTACCCAGCAGTGGCCTCCACCAAAGGAACACCGCTGTCAAAGTCAAATGGTCAACAGTGATGAGAGTGTTTGTTTGTACCTTAATTTTTAAATGTGAAGCACTATTATACGAATAAAATACTTTAACCAATTTTAATTTAATCAAAATGCATGACAAATTGGTTAGAGGAAGTATAAAACATCTCAAATAAGTTTTCTATTATAAAATCCAAACCATGCCGTTCTCTCTAGACATGTTGGCAGAAAAGCAGTTCATTTTTGGGACACAGAGATTGGTTGTGCTCAGCCAGCGACGTTGCTCTACCTCATCTTTAGTCTATGCTCCAACCGGTGCCATGGTGTTCTCCCACAGTTAGGGACAAAATTTGACCTCCTAGACACCGAGTGATGTGAAATTCATTGAAAATCCTCATTTATGTTTCACTTTCGAGTGCTCCGGAAACATCTGCCTGGAAGGAATATCTGTTGGTTACTGATACTAAAGGCTATTCACGGTAAACTGAGCAGTTTTGAAAGCACTACTTAAGATATACTTGTATGCACATTGCCTATCCTTCTGCCATGTGTAAAATTAACGTTGCCATGGTTCTTATCACTTTATTAATGCGTCAGTCAAGTTAAACTGAAATTATTATAAATTATTATAAAATAAATCAAAATAAATAATTTTATTATCCAAAAATGTTTAGCTAAAACTTTTAATTCAACTATAAGATATTGAATTACTTTACTTCCATCGTTACCAACTTCATTGGGCGCTTTCCAGTCAGCCTGCCTGTTAAAATATATGCAGGTAGAGGCAGTGACATTTTTTAAAGGTTTATTTTAAAATTTCTCAAATAACAATGAACAACCTATAGTTATTTAAAACCTGTGCCTGTCACTAACATGTCCTAGCACCTGGGATCGATTCACTGTTCGGATATCCTGATCTGGTATTCAGTGGCTTTGCTGTATCCATGGGTTACTTTATATAAGCTATAGCCAATTAATTAATTTTCCGTTCCTGATTGCCCGAACAGCTTCTTCTGTCATAAGTGAGTAAGCTTTCGAAGTCGAGACGTTAAGCCCTATTTTAAAGCTCCTCGTATTCACGCCGTGCGCCGTACCGACATTCCTGGAGGCATTGCTGAATCCTTCATAAAGAAACATAGACGTGGGATCCCAAAGGGCTGGAAGAGAAGCAATCTCAGTGTAACGCGTTACTCAACCAAACACATCTCCCCCACGCAGCGGCTCTGTTATTACGTCCCCTCTAAATCCACTCTGCGCCGCACCCCGCAAGGTTGTACAGAAGCGCGCCATTCAACTCAGTAATTAAGCATCGCTGTTATTCACGGAGATTCTCGAGTGCGTGGCTAGGCTTAATGTGCTGTGTGCAGTGTTCCAGCGAGGGAGTTAATAAAGCGTGCTCGCGTCCTGGGCAGTAAGGCTCGGTATCGCCCGCACACACATTAACAACTTCGCGGTCGTCGACCCAAATGTCACCAGCAGCGCAATCTAAATTCTGGGCTGGCCACCTCTACAACGTGGTCGTTGGATTCGGTCCACGAGGCTTTCGAAATAGCAGAGGTAACAGCCAGTGGCGGCGGCTCGTAATGGACGCATTTCACGCACTGCCTTATGTAAAGTTTAAAATATAATTTATTTCCTTCATTTGTGATATTTTGCTGTGATTCATTGCTGGAGACCCAGTAATTTCTCGCAGTCATTCTGCAACAGGCTAGACTACACAATCCTTTCTGTTCTCTTGCATCAGTTGGTTGTTCATTGGTTGTAGCTCTAGTTAAACGCCAGTCTAAGGAGTACATGATTTGGTACTTTTTTTCGTGCAGGTTCGTTATTGGTTGAAAGTCGTCCGAGGTATAGCAAACACGCTTTTGTCCAGTAGACGCAGAAACTCAGGCCGTGTCTCAATTGGCCCAGACAGAGCTCTCTCGTGCTCTCGCTCTCTCAACCACGTCATTATGACGTCAGAGAGAAGCTCTGTGTTCGTCTCAATTCGCGGAGAGAGCGCGAAAGAGCGAGAGCACAGAGAGAGTACGAAGTTGTATACTCGCTGGCGCTCTCTGGCACACTCTGACCACACGCCATATTTGCTCAATTATTTCCGTAATTCAATAAGGTAATATATGGCTTTATGGGCCAAAATCACGTCACATTTTAACTGTAAGTGAATCATTTCACCTGTTTCAGTCAACGAAATAACTTACGCAACACGTATTTATAAAAATGCAAATAAGGATTTGTGACAAAGTCTGGAATTTTTTTGGCACTTTGCTGCAATATGATGGTAATATATAAAACAAAAATAATAATATGTTTTGTGGAATTATTTATTCTGGTAGTGTTATAATTATGTGTGAATTATTTTGAACCCATCCTACTTATATTATATATATGCGCGAAAGTGCGTGTGTGTATGTTTGTTACCACTCAGCTCTATAACGGCTAAACGGATTTTGATGAAATTTGGTATGTAGGTACTTTAGGCCTTATAATAGGACATGGGATACTTGCTATCCCGGAAAATTGTACTGTTCCTGTGGAATAATAACACATCTTAATTCTGCAACGGCTGGGAACGTGACCGAAATATATCTTTCCTCTAGTGTCAGAGTTTATCAGGCCACCCAAGGACCTCTGAAATGGCTTAACGACTGCTACAAATAGATAACAACCGGGACCGAATATTTAACGTGCTCTTCGAAGCCCGGAAGCGCTCAGATGTTATATCACTAAACGGCCACCCATCCAAATGTGTGCCGCTGGGAACGTTGCTTAGATACACTTATTTCTAAAGCTAAAACTTGATGAAACTCACGTTTTGATTTTCATACATCGACGCTGGAAAGCGGAAATGTGGTAACTACGCGATAGTTGCACACATACACACCAAAAACAATACCCTACTTCTTGGCTATCGGGTAAAACTTTTTTTCCTTCCTTTTGGGTTTGCCGTAATCAGTTAAAAACCTAGGCTAACATACCATAATTTTATAATTCCGCTTTCACATAAATGAATTGTCTTTTCCCAATTTATTTATTAGTGTATCACTGTAAAACTCAATTGTACCCGGGAGAAGCCGGGCCGGTTCGCTAGTAGCCCATAAAGTATTTTACAATAGATATGGCCGCTATTTTAGCTTAACACGATTTCCCGTCTTTTGGCATCACCTGTTTTCATGACGTCGGAGAGAAACGAGAGACAGAACGAGAGCGTGAGAGAGCGCGAATCAGTGCTCTCACCAGGGTGTGCGAAAGAGTGCTCTCTCGAAAGAGTGTTCTTTAAAGTGAGACCCGTCTTCAAATGCACATTTTCTTCAAAAGGTTAGAGTGTACTCAAAAGATTTCGCGAATTTTCCAGGTCTGTAGTTATCACTTCTCAACGCATTTAAAGATGAAATAAATCGATTCTTAAAGCGGTCTGTTGCTGAAGGATGACCGCTTCTGGAACGAGGCAGAATGATTAGTCTCCAGGAAACGGGTTTGTCACACCGTGACATTTTCGATCGTACAGGGCATGCTACTACCACAGTGATGCGTGTGCGGAACTTTTGGATATAAGAGGGTCGTACGCAGCGACGAGCGGGTACTGGACCTCGCAATGTGACCACAGCACGGGATGACTGCCATCTTGTCCGTATGGCCGTAACGGACCGTACAGCCTCGTCCAGTGTTGGCTTGACACAGGAGTACTGCAACGGGTGTGGACCTGTCTGCATCAACGGTTCGACGCCGTCTGCTGCGGGCTTGACTGGTAGCACGCGTGCCATTGCGTCGGCTACCATTGTACGCCACAAACGCCTCAGACTGCAATGGGCACGTGAACGCCATCGCTGGCGTGCTGAGTGTCGAAATGTAGTGTTTTCGGACGAGTCCCGCTTCAACCTGTCCTACAGTGATGGCCGCATACGTTTTAGACGCTAACGTGGTGACCGCAATCTGGCAACCTGCATTGTGGAGCGGTATAGCAGACAAAGACCACGTGTGATGGTGTAGGACACCATTGGATACAACATGCGATCTCGCCTCCTACGTATTGAGGACAATCTGAACAGCAACCGCTACATCAGGGAGGTTTTAGAGCCCAAGGTACTGCCCCTCCTTCAGGTGAATTCACATGCCATATTTCCGCAGGACAATTCCCGGCCATATGTGGTGAGGAATGTGCAAGTCTTCTTCAATGAATGACGGGTATCACTGCTTTCCTGCTTTCGACTGACATGTCACTCATCGAACATGCCTGGGATATGGTTAGTCAGCGACCTGTTCGTCACGGTCTTCCAGCAAGCACTGTTGATACTTTGTGGACTCACATTCAAACCGCGTGGAGGGAGATTACCCAGGAACATATCCAGGTCCTCTTTGATTCCATGCCTCGACGTTTAGGGGCTCTATCTGATTGCAGCACGTGTGGGCTTTACACCATACTTAATTCTCAAGGACAGATATAATGTACAGATCTTTAATTCCAATCAATTGCGTATTGTCATGTACCTAATCTGAGGTAAAAAATTCATTTCAATCACAGGTATACTTCTTGGTGTTGCATTTCTCACAAATTTTAGTGTAACAGAAGGATACTGAAAGACAATANCAATCAATTGCGTATTGTCATGTACCTAATCTGAGGTAAAAAATTCATTTCAATCACAGGTATACTTCTTGGTGTTACATTTCTCACAAATGTTAGTGTAACAGAAGGATACTGAAAGACAATAAAAAACAGATCCTAAGCAGGGCTTTCAAAAGTGCTCAATTAAGCGTGAACAATCTACATCATTAAATCATTATATTACACAATTCCTTAACAATGACCGAATGAAAAGTACGTATAGACCTAAGTAATGTCAAACATTGAGCAACGAATAAAATGGAGAAGGGATAACTAACGAACTGTAACAATAAACTGTGTAAACAATAAAATTATGTTGACGCGTCGAATGGAAATTTCCTGTATCGTAGGCGAATGATAAATGGTAGGGAAAACAAAAAGTTCGACCTAGTACAAAGTTAATTAATTTTGGCAGCCCTACCAACGCCAAACTGATAATGTGACATATGTTCTAATAAATTACGTCATTTTTTTTTCAAAGCCCCTCACATAGCCAAAAATTGGAACGATATTTTAAAATTAAATTTTAATGAGCTCATACTGCGGGGAAACCATTTCAGTCTATGTGGCATTGGCGTTTAACGTGAAGGACCAGCACGCAAGTCAACCTACAAATAACTGAACAATTATTTTAAGCGCTCGAATACTTAGAAATATAAATGTCATTAGGTGGAATGGAATTATAGCTTTTCATAGTGTATGACGTTCATATTAGTTTACTGCAAAATTATGCAAAATTGATATAATACTAATAAAACGTTGGAGATACGCACCACAAGGCAGGCGAAGCAGCCAATCTAGTGACAAAATTGTGGACGGGGTCCGTATTTCTGGAAAAGCGATGTAAAATGAAATCGTATAATGGGGAAACGACGGAATGATTGGATGAGAGAAACGGGAGTACCGTAAGAAAACCGACTGGCTGCAGAAAATTTTCACATAGATTTCCACATTTGAAAATCCGGGCTATGACCCAGGCCACTGTGTTAGTAATATTGGCGTGGTAATTGCATGGGTGCATGTATAGGCGATTCATGGTAAAGTGAGCACTTTTGAAAGCCCTCTCATTTGGAATAATAGTCAATAAATATATTTTATTTTAGCCTTAGGCGTTAAATTCCGAGCGCGGTGTAATAAACACACGTTGTTCATTACTCACATGGCGATATTTATTTAAAAAGGTGGTTAAAGTATAAAAAATAGCTGAAAGGAAAAAGTAAATAGCGCCTCAAAAGTGCTCACTTTAAAGTGAACAGCCTACAATGAAAATAACTTCGTGCTGGTCCACGCAGTGTATAGTTTTTTTTGCTAAAATTGACTGCGGTCGTAAATGCAGCTGTAGCTCCATATGACTTTTTTTTAAAGCTCGCTTGTTTCGAAGTTGCCAGCAAACCAGTGCTACTGGTTGAAAAACGTCTGGAGAGCTAACGAGAAAGGGGGGGGGAGGAGGGGGGAGGCTGAAGAAGCTAATTAGGAAGAGTTTTTCGCTGCTGGCAAACTTTCCTGCCGCGATGAGTTGAAACGGGTGGAGGAGCAAATCGCAGTTGAAACAAGGCCTAACGACCAGGGAATCTGGAGAAATAGCCCTCAGCATGGCTCCCTCATCGCCGGCCAGCCCGGCGTTGAGAGATGAGTAGTTGCTCTCACCGCCCGACAACTTCAGTAACCAGAGTGGCCGGAAAACTGAGAGCTGTTATCAAGCGTTCTTTATCCGCAGCTGCTAAAGCGAGATCGCCTTCATGCCTTTTCCCCCAGAACGTGATGTTACGTATGGTAATCTGGAATTTCTGCCCACTTATAATATTTTTCTGCTTTATTTCCACTTGAAATATATTGTTTATATTTATTATTTGCATGCCAGTTCTATTGAAAGAATTCTTGGCTATTTAGTTACTATAAGAGCTTGTATGTTTTGCAAATGTCTGTTTATTTAAATGTTTACATCTTTAATTGCAGTTGTATAGTTGTGAATAACCACAAATTGAAATATTTTCAGAATTGTTAAATTTATTTAATGTTTTAATGCAGCCTTTTAAGATAGCAGTGTTAAACATATTGCTAAAAAATATATATTTAAATGTAAACATTGATCGATAGTTGGCAGCATAGTACAATATGTAATGTTTAGCGGGGGGATATTTGGAAGTGCTTCGCCTATTGTGCTATGGCAAATTCAAACTGGGCTGTGTTGGAAAATTATCTCTGTTCTTGGAACATTTATGTCGGCATATTAGATCCTGAAGCTCATCGAAAAATATCGAAAAATTGTTATTTAAAGTGGATTGTATGGGCAAGATTTATTCAGGACATCATTTTATGTCACCGGTGTACGAGTGACGTAAAATAAGAATGCCAGGAGAGTCAATTTGCAAAAAAGGAGCTCTCTTAGATGATGCATGTCCTGTTTGATAGTAATTAAATTGCTATCATGAACTACGAGAACTTCTTGCTCCATAATAACTACAATTACATATAAGTAAAGACTGAAATAAGTTGCAGATGGCAGCAGCTCCATATAATATGATTTCTCCAATTTAGTCTTCCAGAATTCTGCATAACTCATTCTAAAAGCCTTCCTTGTAAAATTTGCCTACACTTTCCTCAGAAGAAGAGATCTAATACTTCTACCTAAGTATTTTATAAATCTGAGCAGCCGAGTCAAGAAAAGGCATTTGCTGAATAATGGAGTAGAACTAAGTGAGACATTTTTGGTTGTTGGACATTGAATAATATTTTCCCTAGTGTGAAAAGACTAACTTACACTGCCAAATGTCAACTGTAATTATAATTATATTCTGAGTTGAGCGTTTGAAATTGAGCTACATGTATTCTTATATATGGACATTCATTGCTTATGTTTCTTCACCAAACTTTCAAATGCAATAATTAAACGCTTCTCGATAATTGAACTGCTTTATTGGTTGGTAGTTTCCTCAGTATTCGTATATTTTTATAATAATAGTTATAATGTTGATTATTACTGATCTCTTGTTAATGTAGTCCTTCTACTACACGTTTTACTATTATTTTCACTACAATATACAAGTTACATTTATGACAACTTGGTTCGGCAACAACTACTCCCGAATAATCACACACACGCCAACACCCACAATAATAAACATTTCAGTGACATCACTTCTGGAGTAAGCGCCCACAGGCCTGCGGCTAAATTGCGTGTCCGAGGCAGTGAAGCCAAGGATACATTAGGGGCCCGCCTACTTGGAGCTTCTTTCCCGCGTTTGAGGCTGAGCAGCGCAGGAGCTGCAAGGGCTACACTGGCACGCTCTACAAGTGCTACATCGCCACTATAATCCATTCACGGTTACTTCCAACTTTTCTGAAGCCCTCCTAAAGTTCTACTTCCAGGATATTCTTCCGCAAAGTTAATAATGTTTGCCATTTATAAAATCTTGTATTACTATAATGCAAATGAACTGTTGAAGTGTTAATATCAATAAAGCCTCTGAGGAATTTTGCCGCAACCAAACGTTGTATTAAGCTGAAAATAACAGGCAGAACAGAATATTTTGTGTTTAAGCGACATTAGTGTCCAGTCAACACAAGTTTACACTGACATGACGTTGTTAATTGGCGGATACTAGTGAACAGCGATAACATCATATAATGAAACCACTATATAAAAATTTTAAAGCATAGGATGAGAATTAAGTGTAGCTTAGACCAGCTCTCAAGCTTTGCAAAACAGTCTACATCTGCCAAATATGCACTTCTAGAGCATAAAGTGCTTCCACATGGCGAAAGAGGTACTGCAGTTTCGTCACTTTATTGCTCTGAATACCTCAATATGAAAAACAAGTTCAGACATGTTATATATGATAGAGCAGTTCGTAGGCCGCTAGGTTTCGTATAGTGAAGAACGCCAAGTACTCAAGGCGCGGGTTTGATTACCCAGCTCCCCCCTCCCCTGCCATAATTTTTTTCTTCATTGGTAATATTTATTTTTGTGGCAAAATTATTTTACTTGATTTCTTTCACATCGGAATTTTCATTTTTAAAGCAAAGAAAATACACGAAAATTTTTATTAGCCAAATATTAACATTAATTCAACGTAAAATGTTTTGCCGCAATGTTGACAGTTCAGTAAAGAGGTAATGTTGTTACAAAAGTACTTAATGTTCAATCAACATTGATAGCTTAACGGTAAATTACATTAGCAGCAACATTAGTTACTGACGGCTCACAGATAACAAAACATTCCTGTTGTAGTAACATTAATACTGTTGGCACAACATTAGACTTTTATCTGTGTACGAATACCGTATCACTGGTATGCACTGGATATATGAATTTTGTTTCCCGGTTTCTTCATTCACATGAGAGAAGAATAGGCAGACCTTTTATTTCCCGTTCATTGTTACTTCCAACTTTTCTGAAGCCCTGTTAAAGTTCTACTATCATTCTGTTCTTACCCTTCACGCAAACAAAGCCTTACTATATCTAGAACATTATGCCAAAGGGACATTGCACCGCATTCATGCGCACTTCGTTTAGCATTTTTCAGAAAAAGCATTGCTTACTAGACATTACCAACACATGTATTTTCTCTCTATTATTATTCATATTATATATAAATGAGATACTACCATTTATAGTTGAAATATAAGGAAAATTTTAATTTGACCAAAAATAAGTTACTTCTATGTTAACAGAAGTATAAAATGCTTGTGATACATGATATATTTAAGAAAAAAACCAACGCTCCATACATGGGGTGACATTTCAAACGTTGGATTCAAAAAGTTAAAGATACCGCGAATAGGCTATAGTAAAATATTTGTATTGCTAACAATTTCACTGCTACAACTTATCGACGAATGTATAAAGTGATCGGATCCATGGCAATAGAAAACTAGATTCTAAGCAGAACTCTATAAAAAGTGCTCAATCGCGAACAGTGTATAAAACGGGTATACACAAGTACCTTTAGGTGGGGCAATCTTTTTGGTCATTCCGTCAGACCTCGTGTTTGAAATAATGCCCAGAAGGCAATTCATTCAGGCTAAAAACCCACATCTTTACTTCGTTATGGAAACGTGTTGGTGATAGTCTGGTTGATAAAATATTCTCTGTGTATAATATGAATTATCCCGAATGACTGACTAACACACTGGCTGGCTGACTCACTCATCTACGCACAGCTCAAACCGCTATAACCAGAAACATGAAAATTTAGGGATGACTCCCTTTAGGGTGCAAGCGCCCACTAAGGTGGCATTATAGCGTTCCATATCTGTAACTTTAAAACCAACGTATATTATCAATACTTATCAATTGAGAAAAAGATGAAAACAAAGGAAACCTGTTTGTTACTATGAAACAAACATTGTCATTTCCCTTACAGATGCAGACATCACATTTTATACCACCACAGGTAGTAATAACGTACATCATTTTCGATGGAGTGTGAATTGGGGTATAATTCCCATGCCAACTGCACATCAATCAATTATTATTTTGCAATATTTGATTAGTTTCTTGCAAACAGAACTGTCAGAACGAAAAGCTTGAGAGTTATTTAAAAACCGTTTTTTTTATAATACAGTATTTATATTAATATATACAAATGAATACTGCAAGGTGCTCATCATAGCAAGTGTAGCAGCCAGTGAGAGAAAGCACATATTGAGTTGAGAGATTTGGTTGTCTCTTAACAGCGAGGCCCCAGATAGCACACATTGGTGAGACCTTTATTCTGCCATCACTTTTGAGGCACATATGGATGAGGTCCTAAAATGGTGTCCCTGTTTGTGGAAATAGGAGCAACATAAGAAGATCCACTGGCTGCCATTAGAGTCCGCTGTGTTTCATTTCGTTCTGAAGTCCTTCCTGGAATTCCCCGGAGATCCTCAAATTGTCATGGTGATAGGTAGACGTGCTTACTGAGTGACTACCGAAACCCCTACAACGAAACAATGTCGGGAACTTTGATCTGAAACGGATTCGTTTATACTGACGACTATTCGAAAATACATTTTACCTCTTTTCACCCACTTGGGGTAAAATTCCGAAATGACTTATAAGTAGTATTTGGTAGTGCACGCATAAATAATTCAGTATATTTATCACGAAGCTGTGTTCTAACACCGTCCTTTGTCTTCCGTCTTCCTTATTTGGTCCATGTATAAGAACAGGGACAGCTAATCTTGCATTGCTTCCTCGCTCGTGTCGACGTGTGATATGCCAAATATCGGCCGTACCTTCCTTCTCGGTTTGTCACGGTGAGTAGCAACCGTTCCTAGCCACGAATCTGCAGACTCGTCCCAACTCGCGACGCCCGCTCACAATTGACGTAAGGAAGATGAAGCTCGCGCGATCTGCCTCGGGATTCGAGACGTAACAAGGATAAGAAGTCTAGGGGCTAGAGATGGCAGTGTGTGGAAAATAGGTGACCAAAACGTGTGAGAAATAGGGGGAGGAGGCCGAGCCTTAGGGAATAAGTTGCTGAGAAAACTTTTATGTTTTCTGTGGGTCCTCAATGTCGACACACAGTTCTGTGCGAAGGTTTTAGCGAGACTCCCGCAGGTTTGGCTGTGAGGAAGGGATTTGTATGGATAATAGTGTAGTAAACTAAGAATTTGAAATAGTTGAATTAATATGTTATCACAGATTAAGAACATTAAAGAGATACATAAATACAAAGTTACTCAAGATATTGAATTTTATTTTAATAAGGATATGATAAAATGTTTCCTAACATCAACTGTATGAAATTATCAGACAAAAATGTTGTGTTCTTTTAGGAGACGATTTTTTGGTACATAGAGCGTGCGGCAATATCCGTAGTGAGTAGCTATAAAATATGATTTCACTAACGATTGGCAGGATCTCTGTGTTGTAGTTTATTGAGTTTGGTGGCGAAATTAGTTTACTGTAAGGGTAAGGTAGTGTCTGAATGTAAACAATATGATAATTACGGCATGTTTGACATATTTAATTAATACTGTGGGTTACTTCTCGTTGCTCGCAATTAGCTGCACAAACAGCATCTGCAACACCCAGTTCACTAATTAGTGCCGCAACCTGCAGTGACGCAAATGTCTTGAGAAGTAATAATATTTTTCAGATAAAAGGAACCCGAGATAAAAACTTAACTGTCACGAAATTCTGTTTATTGAAATTTTTAACGACAGCCGCAAACTGCAAGACTACGGTGGCCTCGTGTTTAATGCGCCATCCTCTCACCACGGTGACCCGGTTGAATTCACGACGGTACCCACACTCGGATTTCCTCGTGTGGAAGACGTGGCGGATGGTGCCGAAGTGGATAGACTTTCTCGAGCACCCCTACATTGCATCGCTGCTCAGACCCAGGGTTCTATTTGACGTGACCTTCCAGCCATGATAGCAACCTGCTGGTCACATATCGGAAGACTGTCACTTGACAGGTTGTAATTTCGCCGTAGGATGCGCCCTCAATATTATTATTATCACAGGTTTCTCGCGGTAAAATGAGCACTTTTAGAACCCTGCTGAAGGGTACTACCTGCCCGGTGCTCGAACTGCGTTGTAGAGTTTTTGATTTTTTTTTAACGAAACTATAAAACATGCGTTCCATGTGCTGAACTACGAAAATAACACACACTTCAGACTATGCCTGTCGATTACTTTTAAGACGTCACGCACATTAAACTGCCTTTTCAAAGCACCCCGACATTGTTGCAAACGGATTTTCAAAGCTCCGTTTCGCAAAATATACGCGTTACGTACACGCAAAAGTACTCCTTAGACATGCACTGAACCTTGCCACAGACGTTCCTCCAATAAAATTATAGGGTCACCGCTCAAAGTCCCGTAGGTACACGCAGCACTGCGAAAACACTGCACGCCATAGTTCAGAGCCCTGTGCGTAGCGGCGATGGCGCACTTGTAGCGCGTGCCAGTGTAGCCCTTATAGCTATTGCGTTTCTCGGACTCGAACGCGGAGAAAATCTCCGGGCATGCGGGCTCCTTAACGCGGCTGCTTTGTGCGAGACCGGCTGAGTGAAAGGCTAGGATTTTTCATGTTAAATGATTTTAGGGCGTGTCTCGACCACCTTTTGCGATATCGCTTTAAAACAAAGAAAAACACCTTGTGCATCTTTGCCCGGGTCGCATTGCTACGCAAGATTTTTTTTGTATAATTTTAACAGCCTGAAAATTGCGGGTAAGTTAATTTATCATTGAAACACGAACTATTATTTATGTACTCCTACTTTGATGCTACTTGTAAAATGGTTCTTCTCTTTAAAGTGCACAAAGTGTTTAATATCGTGAAAGGTGGCCGCGGTACGCCTAAAATCCTTTCGCTCGGCCGGTTTAGAACTAGGCAGCGCCTTTAAGATAACATTTTCTGCCCGTTTTGTATTCATACGCTAAGTGTAAAATTCACAATGCCACGAATCCTCTCCCTTTATTTATGCTTCGATCAGGTATAAATGTGAAATTTGGGAAATAGGTTACTAATATTATTCTTTAATGCATACAATATAAATAAAAAAATTACATACATTCAGTGTCCACAATATTTAAAGATATCACTTATATTATGCCGTTAAGACATGGAACTATTTTTTCTAATTTGTTGCCAAATTTGGCCGTGTATATTTCAGTTGGTGCTTACGTCAACATGGATACAGACACGGGCAGTGACTTTTTCAAAGGTTCAGGTTCATTTCAAAACTACTCAGTAAATCGCGGAAAACAGCCTGTAGTGTTTGGTATTTAAATAGATCATTTACGCATGCTCCAAAGAGAGATTTGGCTTTTAATTATTCGTTATTATCCTTAATAGAAAACTACTTGAGGTCAACAGCGTTTTGTAACATAAATAAATGTGTATTTGGTGACGCAAGCCCATTGACAAGTAGTCCACAAAGAGCCATGTGAAATGACAGTAGCGTAAAGCAGCCACTTACGTAATAAACGTCGACAAGGAATCTTACAAATCTTTGCTACTCACCTATTTTGTGAAAAACTAAGCATTTTTGGGAAAGAACACAAGTAGAATTTTTTCCCCTAATTTTGATGTTCTGATTTATAATCCGTTTTTTGTATACCATTCTGTCTGCGCCTCACGAAATTTCATGTTAACAAAATGTAGAACTTTAATTTATATCATATAATATTTTCACGGCAGCGACAGATTTTGCAGTGGTTGCAAATTTTAGCTCATTTACTCATTATCGGGCCACAATGCAACATCTCAAAAACTATATTATTTTCAAACCCATAATGCTTCCGCTCCTATTTCCAGTGGTGTATACGACCATTGGAGAATCACTTTAGACAATAGATCGCGTATGTATGTTACCGAATTATTTTACGTTAGAACTTTCATATTTACGTACTGTATAAAACCCTACTTCTATGTGCGTGTGCGTGACGTATGTTTGTACTTGAGTTTACGCGCTTTCGCAAGTGTATTCGGAAGAACACCCCAAATACAAAGGCATCCCTAATACAGTAATTATTTTTCGAAGAAAACCGGGCTTCATACATAATAAAATTGAAATATTAGCATAATGGTGAAATACACGATGTCAAAAAAATAACTATATTATGCTATATTTTTTAATTAAAAATACTGACCTTTTGTTAAATATGTTAAGATTTAATTGTTAATTAGATATTTGACGTCACACTACGAGGCAGATTTGTATGAATTCGCCGGAAAACATCCGAATGTTGTAATCTTGCAAGCATTTTTTTTTCGTCTTTTAAGAAAATTTAATTAAAGTGGTTGTTGACATTTAAACTACGAGAGGAAGGAACACGCCAGTCCAACATCTTATTTCCAAGGTTTTTTCAGAACCAAGAAATTGCAATACTTTTTTTTCGCTTTTTTTTAATGAAAAGCCGCTAAGTTTTGAACTCCTCATATACAAAATAATTTCTAACAACATTTCCATAAATTGTGAGGGCAGAAAAATAAAATTTGTATAAACACTCTGGCACAGAAAACAATGTGAAGTAATCTAAATCAAATCTGTCGCTTGGGAAGAAAACGATCGGTTCTGTGCAGACGGAAAAAAACTCATATTCGTGCCTTACTTAATTAAATTTTCTGGCATTCTTTCATTAAAAGGCCGATTAATTTTATATTATTGGGAACACCTGCTAAAATCACTACAATTTGTTTACGTTATTTTCAGTATATCATGTGATCTTCGTACAACATTAAAAAAAAACGTTTTACATTGGCATATACACGTTTAAAGTCGTGATATATATTTAAACATTTTATCAAATTAATTATGTTATAAGAAGAAATTACATAACACACCATTTTACTATTTGTAATATAAATATTTAAATTATTCAAAATGTGGAAGCTTAATTAGCGATCCTTGACAATACTCAGAAGCAAATAATTACCTTTCTATTCATCCAGTAGAAAAACCACTATTTACTTTAAAAATACGCTGCAGATCTCTACTTGCAAGTGTAGTAGAGACTCGTAGATTTACCAGCGTAGTGGAAACTTTTTCAAAACGTGGAAGTTCCTCAAACTCTGTATCAATCCACAGCCCTTTGTCATTAACTTTTCACTGAGAAGTACAGCCATTTTTTCTAAAACAAATATCGTTAACTTCGCCAAAACACGCCTACAGACTGAAGAACGTTGAGTAAAAAAAGAGCAGTGNCAGCCATTTTTTCTAAAACAAATATCGTTAACTTCGCCAAAACACGCCTACAGACTGAAGAACGTTGAGTAAAAAAGAGCAGTGTAGGNGTAAAAAAAGAGCAGTGTAGCGTCGACATATTTCCTTTTTCATGGTAGTCAAACTTTATTAATGTGTAATTTTATTTCATTTGATGTAAAATACCTTTATTTACTTTGACGTTTATCTGGGCACGCAGTTAGATTTTATCTTCACAATGCTTAAGCATACGATCATTTATATTTGAAGAACAGATTATTTTAATTTGCGCTCTTAACAGGTGGGATTCAATATGACTGGCATATGTATTCACTGTTCTTGGTTTGTCATATAAGTAATTAAAATGCCACTCTAATGTTATTTAATATTTTATAATACTTTTGGCAATTGCATTTATTTATAGAGAGCTGGCCTAATTTGTTAATGCCTGAGTTAAACGTAGCGGAGCAATAGAGTCGCTCCTGATACGACACTTTCAAATTTTTTTTTTGGATAAAATGTTTTACTTTTAAGAAGGGGTTGACGGAAAATGAGCACTGCGTTGAATTTTTACTATAGACCAAGCAGGACTGTGTCGTTCTGACTGGTGGTTTATAGTTTTGAAAGTTAAATAAATTATTGTTTGCGTAAAGATCCCAAGCCATTACGAGAAGTGCAATTTTTTTTTCCAAGCAAAGAAAAGGAACTGGATAAGATTGTACGCATAATTTCATTTCATTCGCAGTGTCCGCGATTTTTTCAATGCAATTTCTTCGAACTGAATTCAGCATAAAGGCCTATGATGCCAGAATAGGGAAAATAACAGAAGCAAAGAAGATAGTCCAGTATCGAACCTGCAAGTACAAGCAATTTTGCAAGAGAATTTTGACAATATTTCTACATTTTCTGCAATTTAACGGTAGATGAGTTTCTGCTACAGATAAATTACTGCGTACATATAATTACTTTCGTTTCTGAGCAGGGAGTGATATTTTAATTTTGATCACATTTTAACCTATGTGAAATAACATTTCAGTTACACACTTTCCAACCAATTAAAACTTTTGCCCATAAATCCCTCAGGGAAAGAATATCTACCCGAATAAGTGAATTATAAATGCAAATTTTATTAAGTTTTACATGTAGTAAAGGGTAGAGAGAACTCACAGTAATTATTTCATTATTTAAATAACTAGTGTTTGCGAAAGAAAAATTTGAATTTTTAAAGTTTGATTCATTTTAAAACCACTTCATTTAATTATGGAATTTTTCATGGCTGCTTTTATTCGCAAGTTAATTAAATTCAGTTTTCTACCCTCTCTGCTGGAGTGTTATTTCTTGAAGATTTGTACCTATACCTTGTCATTGTGTTGTTTGGAGCACCGTGTTATCTGATTTTGTGACTTTTAGCCCACTTTCCGAAGGAAAGAAAGGCTTATGAGATCACTTTCCTGTCTTTTTGTGTATGTGTCTGGTGTATGTCTGAGATTGTATGTGTCCCCCCCCCCCTTCCCCCAAATTCTTTCAATTTTTAAACGCTTGAACTGAATTTCGCCAAACTTGGTTCAAATATAGTACATAGTAAGGACACCTTACTTTTATAGCGTTCGTATACGTTGGGCACTTACTTTCAAAATGGCGGTTACTTAAAATTTGGGGTGATATGTCGTATCTCGGAAAAAATTCCACCGATTTGAACCAAATTTTGTTTACTGACAGAACTACGTGTAAGCATTACATTTTTAGATGGATATTGTTGTTGGTCTGCCATTATGGAAAATAGATCCAAATAAAGAAATAAATTTTATTCATTATATCTCGAAAACTATTGAACCAATTCTCACCAAATTTGGTAGGTAAGTAATGCGATGATAGGCCAAGCAAACATAAGTTATTGAACTTGATTAGATACTTTCTTTAAAATGGCGGCTATATAAATGTTTTTAGGTTTATTTGATATATCTGCTACACCATTTAAACAATTTCGACAAAATTTTATAAATTGAAAGGATGTGTTAGTAGCATAATATATACCAACACATTACCACTTTTGTCTGTCATTTTGGAATATAGTGCCATACAAATAAATAAAGTCATTATGTCATATCTCGGTAAAAAATTTACCGATTCTTACCAAATTTGGCAAACAAGTAGTACTGATACAGATGATGATAAGTTATATGTTTTAAGTATGCCAGACAGTTGCTTCCAAAACGGTGGCCATATAACTGTTTTAGCTTGGAATGCTCTATCGTCGAAATTATGTAATGCATTCCAATATAACTTGTTTTTTTTGGCGGTAGGTATTACATCTATCAGCAGTATCTACACAGAGCATATTTTCTCTGCCATTTTGTAAGATAGGGCAATGCGTATAAATCAAGTTTTTATTTAATATCTCGGGAAACAATTGTTTAATTCCTATCAAATTTGGCAAACAAGTAGTACTGCGGCAGATGATGTAAAATTGCATGCCTTAAGAGGGAAGTATCCTTGCTATCTTGGATTTACGTACTTTCATCCATAACTTAATTTTTGGAGTCAATATTTAAAAATCAAGCTAGTCAAGGCATAGAGAATATCTTAGCAGTTATTTCGAAATCCAACTTAATTATCTTACATGATCAGTTTCACATATGTAACCGTAACCAAATATTAACTAAAAAATTTAATAATTTCAATTCCACTTGGAAAAATACAGGTATAATTACAACCCTAAAAATTAAAAAATGGCGTTAACTAGTCCTGTATGTCATGTCTGGCTTTGATTTTTTATGCCTGGTTATAATTAAATCATTACAAAGATTTGTAAGAAAAATAGAAGATGGAATGGATACTACCTCCTTTTAAGTACGTCAGACATTCATTTTCAAAATGACGGACATTTAGTTATTTAATTTGGCGAACAAATAGTACTCCAGCGGGTGGTGTAAACTGTTCTGTTTTATGTAAGTCAGGCATTTATTTTCAAAACGGTGGCTATATAAATATTTAAGCTCGGAATATTTTATCAACGAAACACCTCATGTATTACGTGCGTGGCTGTTTCCTAAATACGTCAAGCATTTTATTTATACTTGTGTTGAAATACGTAAAAATAGCTTATTTTTGGTTAATTTAAAATTTTAAATATAATTTATTTACAAATTTAATATTTCATTTATAAATTTTATATTTAAAATCAGTGAGGAAATAGGTGAGTTGGTAATACCTAGTAATAAATAGTTCTTATGCAAAATAATATAACACCGAGTGCGCTGTCCCTTTGGTGTAATTTCCTAGACTTAGTTAAGCTNAAATAGTTCTTATGCAAAATAATATAACACCGAGTGCGCTGTCCCTTTGGTGTAATTTCCTAGACTTAGTTAAGCTTAGTTTGCATGAGGCGGAGGAATATTCCTGGAAGTAGAACTTAAGCAGAGCTTCAGAAAAGTTGGAAGTAACCGTGAATGTACAGTCCTACATAATTAAAGCACAGAATAGTTAAGCATACAGAAGTGCAATAGCATGGCTGTTCCTTTGATGTGAGCGTGCTCACTCGCAGATTGGCTGTGCAAGGCTCTGGAAACGGGCATTTTGTTCGTATTGCTACCCTGTGCTGCGAAAAATTCANAACGGGCATTTTGTTCGTATTGCTACCCTGTGCTGCGAAAAATTCACTATTGGCTGGGCCGCCGACAGGCTAATAAGTGATTGGGCGCTGATTGCCTAATTGTATTCCGACATGTTTCTGCGCAGCGAAGCCATTTTGCTGGCTTGTGCAGCTGGAGTTCGCGGTATAAAGCGGATATTTCACCTCTGTATTCTTACCTACTCTGTTACGCCATGGTCTGTGTTCTCTACCTTTACATTTTATAAAGCCTAGAAGAGTTCGTGTTTTTATGACAGAACTAACCACAGTCGTTCGTAATTGAAGTAATGTGGTATTCAGGAACATCTATCTTAATAAGCGTCCTCGTATAAACGTGCAAAGATTGCAACGCTCCCGACTTTGTTTTGAAGAACTTACAAACTCCCTAATAGGTTCTACTTTCTTGGCTACTGATTGGTAGTATTACTACGCTAGCAAAGTAGGCACCAGCGTGCAAGGCTTTCGGCGAATGGCTTAAGGTTGTTGAAGACCCAATTAATTATTTTAATAGATTTTGATAATATTTTGTGTTTTCGTCAGATGATATCAATGATAACTTGATAAAAATACCAAACCATTAGAAAAATAATTTTCGTAACGTTCTTTTAGCTTAAATGTAGGACTTTTAAACTGAAATACTGATTTTCTCAAATTTCAAAAAGTTATTTTAACACGAAGTGTTTCTTGGTGTAAAAGGAGTCTCATTGTGCAATTTCTTCGAAATCGAACTCTTGGTTTAACTTATTTTGTAATTAAAATCATATTTTATTAGTTAAAATTTAAATACGAGCGAGCTGTACAAACCTTTTTAAGGAAATATATTTATAATGTTTTGATGACATAGGCAGCTATTTTAAGCTGTTGTCTAACGTATTTTGTCAACATTTGAGATTTGTTCGAAAAAAAAAAAATAATTCCGTTAGTTTTTTTTAGTACATTCCGAAAAGTAATTTTTCACTGTTGACATACTATAATTTCCCGTCACAACAAAATATTATGTAATACGTTCAAAACGTATAAAATAATTTCCAGCTCTTGGACGCCCGTAAGGGCACTAAATCCACTATTTTATATTAGTGACACCGGCCTTTCAAATGTATGCTTTAAATGTAAATCCACCATATAAAAGTAGTAAAATTTGAAAACCACAATTTTACACTCTTTGTGACAATAGTTATGAAGTTATAGTCAACTGAAAAATTGCGATAATTTACATTGAATAGAATTTTTGTGGGTAAAATTAAAAGCAAATAATTTTATTAATTTTAAATCTAAAATATATTAGCGTATATTTGCTCAAAGGCTGTTCAGAAATTTTTGTAAATTAACGTGTACTCATGAATTTACACAATGCCTTTCAATCACTCTTGATTTATGAATTTTTTTTTTTCAGCAAAAGAAATTTGGAGATTATGTATGAATGACTTTGACAAGTATTTATATAAAAGCTATACAAGCAAAACATTTTAATGTAAAGTAGATGACTTTACTTGTATTGTTTACGTTGTGAAAAGTATTATTATACATTTATAAAGCTATTTTATTTTGCAATCAAATGCCATTGAAAGACAGCTACAGTGTTTTTTCAATAGGCAAAGCTGTTCTTGGCTCTGCGAACAAAAACAAACTTGTTAAGTATTTTGAACTTAATTTTTATGTAGTATTTACAGTTAATAATTTTTTAAACATGAATAATTATTGAATTTAATTCGCGAATAAGAAAAACAAGTGTTATTATAATGTTAAAAGCTTATAAATTAGTAATGTTAGTTTCTTCTCCTCTTCATTTCCTGATAAAATTATTGAAGTATGTGCCCTTGAAAGGCCGCATACGTTTCGAATTTCTGTACCGGCAAGCAGCTGCGTCTGCATGTTGTAATGCAATTTGCTACTATAGTCTATTCGCGGTTTCTTCGCACTTGTTGAATAAAAACTTTGATAAAACCACCCCATGAATGACGTGTTTGGTATTTTCCTAAACATATGTCACATGCGTTTAATCTTACGTTAATATAAAAGGTTTTTATTTTTTTAAATTGAATTATTACTTATAGTTTATTAATAATTTAGTGTAAAATACATAAGAATAAAAACAGTGCGAAAATAGGTGTGTTGATAATGCCTAGTAATAATTAGTTATCATGGTAAATATGATTAAACTGAGTGCGCACGAATGCTGTGCGTTTTCCTTTGGTGTAATTTTCTATACTTGTTTAAACTTCATTTGCACGAGGCGGAGGAATAGCTTGGAATTAGAACTTTAGCAGGCCTCTTTTAAAAAATTTTAAGTAACCGAGAATTGACTGTATCGTATTGCTCTTTGCGCCGTCTCAATCCTTTATTTNCCCCCCCCCTCTCTACGACCATTCGCTAACATGACCAAGTGATCACCAGGGACCCTGTTTTCTAACTTTTTACTGTCTCTCTCTATATGTATTTACCGCTTAACTATCTTCACGTGGCTAAATGGTATTCTGTAACTCAATATGTCTCCATGATGGTCTTTCGACTGCCTCGGGACTGTCTTTATATAAAGACGGTTCAACAAGGTGTCTTTATGAACGAAAGTCTACAAAAAAGGAAACCTTTCAAAATTCCCAAAAAATGAGACATATTGTCTTCTGTTATACGTCCGCACAAATAAACGGCGTCTGGAATACATTTAAGGAGTATATTTTGTAATTCGCTAGTGATACTCTCGCTTTAACGTAACTACGAAGTGACGGCTTCGGCCACGGGTCATTGCTGGTCTAAAGTTCATTTTGACCTGAAATCTTGTTTCCATAAAAATAAGTAAATTTATTTTATAAGTATTATTCGAAAATGTGTTAAGAAATAAATTTCAGTTATAGTTAAATAAATTCACTATAATAACAGAATTTGTGACAATGCATTCTGTAATAACGGAAAAAATATAATTTAACAAACTGATCGTTGATATCTGAACAC
Source organism: Clitarchus hookeri (assembly GCA_002778355.1). Classification (NCBI taxonomy): domain Eukaryota; kingdom Metazoa; phylum Arthropoda; class Insecta; order Phasmatodea; family Phasmatidae; genus Clitarchus; species Clitarchus hookeri. The sequence goes on from NQII01001665.1 coordinate 405,454, forward strand.
AACCCGCTGCGTTGCCAAACGTACATCTTTGTACAAAGATACAGGAGGTGTGGCGGTTTGATGACGAGGAGGGAATGGGGGACAGAAAATGTTTTCACGTGCGTCGGAAGGTAAAGGAGCTAGGGTTTTGCTTCCCGCCGCTCGCCGGCAGACAAATCGGCGGGAGGGTCGGCGCTCGTTGATTAATGGCGCGCCGCTCGCAAGGTAACCGGAAGCAGAACCACCGCCCTGTTTGGCGGGACCCACCCCTACCTGCTTCAACGGCTGTTAAGAGCCTCGCGCCCCTTCATATTTCTGACTGCTTGCCTGCGGTGCACCCCTACCCCTTACACCGGGCAGGTTGTTTCGGAACTGTAATAACCGCCGACGCTATAAATATTTCCCATGGGGGATGGTTGGGGTAACCTGACCTCAGGCAGGAATGCGGGGTCGCACAGGTGCAGACAAAATCTCCGTGTAACCCCCCCCCCCC
>NQII01001665.1:414494-456802 GCA_002778355.1 Clitarchus hookeri
CTCTTCAGTGTAGTACAGCATAACGGACGGCTAAGTTATGTTAGTTCTGTCTCCCACCACCAGAGCCGTATGATAATGGTAGTTACAAACCAGTAAGTTCGCCATAACACATTTAATATCACTCCTCGCCATAATCACATAGTTAATCTTCGCTGACCATAATTTCTCCAGCTCTATGCCCATTAAAGGCGTTTTATATTAATCTCCGCAACTGTCTCACATATTTCTTTAACGCTCTCCTCCACTAGTTGGTTTGCTGTGCTTTACCATCTATAGGCTGTTCACGGTAAAGTGAACACTTTTAAAGCCCTCTCATTTGAAATAATAGTCAGTAGCATTAAACGTTAACTTCCGAGTGAATTGTAATTAACACACTTTGTTTATTACTTACATGACCATATTTATTTAAAAAGGTGGTTAAATGACAACAAATGGCTGAATGAAAAAGGAACTAGGACCTCAAAATTGTCCACTTTTCCGTGAACAGCCTATATACGCTTTCATTTTCAGTGTGTGACCATGGCTACGATTGCGGTCATGGCACCAGACAATTCTACTTTAGCCACGATGCATGCGCCCCTTTTAACATAACCCATCCTCTCTAAGGCATATAGGTCTTGCCCAGAGGTACATCCCATGGTCCTACCGACTTGGTTACCAACCTGCATGTCCGAGAGCCTACGGGCTCACGCTGGCATGACGGAATGTGGAGGCTTGCCAGAAAAAAAGATGCATAGAGTACATGACAAATATAAAGGCTACGAGGGAGTGCGTCCTTGGACGAGATTACGCCCGCCTTGTGACAAGCATCCGAAGTGAAGCGAAATGTGACACGAGAATAGAAACAAGAAAGGAGAAGCGACGGAATAAAATGCTTATGGAGTAGAAGTAACACGAGAAGATCCAAAGGCTACTGAACACGTTTCCCATATTCGAAAATCCAGACCAGGCCCGTCGATGACACTGATGTGCTGCCGCCCGGCTCATTTACGCAGCGAGCTTTGCGTGTGGTAAAGTAAGAGGGATTGCCTGTTATTCCGCCGCACCTACCTCGACATATAGCTGTCTGTTCTGTTCACGGCATCTTCACACTTATTTCAACCAAACCTTTTGGAAAAGCACCCCTTGGGCGTATGACGTGCTCTGTTGTTCTTTAACTCTATAGTATATCACAATCGTTTTATACTTACCATAACATTAAAGCACCTCATTTTTAGCGCACGTTCCGAAGGAAAGAAAGGCTTCTGAGATCACTTTCCTGCCTGTGTGTATATGTGTGTATGTGTCAGTGTGTTTAAGGTGGCTTGCGAGGACGAACGTATGATTTTCTGACGGCACTGCGAGGAACTCGGCCAGCTACTTGGAAGGAAATATCACTGTTTTGAAGTCTAAGGGACGCTTCCGGCCTAGTGGTCAAATTTTATCATTTTCTGAGCGAGTCCTCGTAACGACCGTAGAGATTCAAACGCTAAGTGCAGCTAAATTTCGCCAGGAAGTGCTCGTGTCGATTTTCGTTACACACGGCGTGTATGCGGTTGGTCGTCTGCGTATGGATCGAGGACTTGGATACACACTTCCTGTTTACAAACTAATGTGAGCGCCTCTGGTTTCTGCGAGGACCTCGCTTCCGTTCAATCAGAAAAGAAACTTTGAATTTTAATTTTATCTGTAAACACCGAGTAATACAATAATCCTTAAGCGCTGACGACTATTTGTATATTGGACAATATTATTAATTATGTATAAAAAAAACCGTGAAATTTTTTGTTTCGTGTAATGCCTGTCTACGATGTCAACTTTTTTATTGCTTTTCCTTATGATTTATTTTTAAAATNAAAAAAAAAAACCCTTAAATTTTTTGTTTCGTGTAATGCCTGTCTACGATGTCAACTTTTTTATTGCTTTTCCTTATGATTTATTTTTAAAATAAAATTGGCACCATTTTTAGTTACTGACGTTCGTTTTATACTTGTATTAACTCGGGTGTGAGATATAATTATACTTGGATTAGTTAGCAAGTAATTTCGTCTCTTACTAGAGTGGCATAGTTTCTAATCAAAGTGGTGGACAATGTCGTGCTGCGGTAAAGTTTCTCAGGGGCTTCTATGCATCCCTCCCTCAAGAGTGGCTGTGTCATGTCGTCCTGTCAAATATTCATTCACATAATGAACTTAAGGAATTAAGATGGATTTCATTTAAATAATTAATTATATAGCAAAAATAAGCTTACTTCTATAAAATAATGAAAATATGATTTATTTTGTTAGATGTATGCAACTCTCTGCTATGAAAATCTGTCATTGAAATTATTGCAAACTACCGCACTTAAACATAAACACAGCTCACCATAACATTTTTCCGAACCAGAAATTATTTTATCTATAACTCGAACGAAAAGTCTGGTTACAATACACATTCAGTTACTTGCAAATATAAAGAGCATTCTTGGCAATGTCTACATAGAAAACTTCTGTGCATTCTAATAAGCCTAGTAATGAGGTGCTTTATTTGCCTCCTACCATTGCGATCCGGTTTGATTCCCGGCGGGGTAGACCCCGGATTTTTCGCAAGTGAAATACGCAACGGTCGTTACCACTGGCCGGTGGGTTTTCTTGGGGTACTCCTGTTTCTCCCACCATTGCATTCCGTCACTGCTCCATATGCATCACACGTCACCCTCATCGGCGCTGAAGACCGCAGTTGTTTAACTCCGACAATATCTTTCACTGCCACTGTGGTATTTTCATTAATTAAATTTTATAATACTATTATCCATTATAGAATAAACACATTTGTCGCAAAAAACCTCACTTGGAAATGAGCATGTGTTCTGGAAATTGCGAAAACCTAATGAAAACTTAAGCGTTATCTAGATTTTGCCTATATTTATTTTTTGAGTTGCCTAAATAATTTGAAACGTGTGATTCTTTAATTGTAACTGTTGCGGTTATAAAGAAAAAGCAAGGGCTATAAGTGGCACCAAGTCATATTATGGTTTAAAAACTAATTTCTGTTTAAAAAGCATGACCATAATTCTGTAAATAGCCACCGTTTTCCTATAAACTTTTCTTCTGTTTAGAAGTCACGAAACCATGCGTGTTGTGTTAAACAAGCTTCCTTATACTTTACATACTCGTCGTGAACACCACAACATTAAGAAATGTACGTTTACAACATGTGTGAACTAACCATTCCAGTCACATGCAACATCACATAGTCACTGCCATTGTTAAGTTTATATGACCAAGTAGTTAAAATACACTCCTAACATTCACACACATAAACCTTGTCAGTGAAGGGGTAAAATGAACGCAAAGGTAAGTATTAAAGTCTCGTCGACAGTGAGGTCATGAGAGACGGAGCAAGTTGCGCGGACAAGTAAGAACTAGGAAAAGGAATCGCAGAATTCACTTGGTGTGATTTCGGGAAACTACGAAAAATTTAAAACAGGATGACCGGACCGGGAATTGAAACCTGGTTNAGGAAAAGGAATCCCTGAATTCACTTGGTGTGATTTCGGGAAACTACGAAAAATTGAAAACAGGATGACCGGACCGGGAATTGAAACCTGGTTCCCCAAATGCGAATCCAATAGTTGGCCACTGCGTCACCTCGCAAGGTAACGAATGCAAACATCGCCAGATATATAGACTAGTAAAATACGGATATTGTATAAACTGAAGCTTGCAAATTCATACAGTGTCATACAGCCGTTGAAGTCATAATGTTAAAAAATTTACCGCAGTTAAAATAAATGAACACTCATGCGTATTAATTCCACTAGTTATTTTGTAAAAATAATCAGCATGTTTAAAGATAAAGTTACACAAAAACTTGTGATACCATTTTGGTAGCATCTAACAATATAAAATAATGAAATGATATACATTTTGAATTTCAATAATGTAGTTAATTCACTCTGTAAAATAAATAACATTAACAATTGCAATTTGTTGTAGTTTTAGTTCAACAGAGTGGTGTTAAGCTGTAATTCCATCCAAAAGTTAGGCTCGTGATTTCAATAAAAGCGAGAATTTAAAATAAATACACATTTTGTAAACTGAAAAGAACGATGACGTTGTGAATAGACGCACCACGTATAAAAAATGTCATTACTACATTTCCATATGAATATATGCAGCCACCAGTGATGCGATTTAGACGAGACTATTGCATAAATTTAGGCAGCCATTGCGAGTGAAATTATACGATATTTGTTAAACTGCCGTAATATACTCACTCAATTTACACAAGCCGTGATATCATTTTAAAATAACTGGTTTTCTTTATCTTAATTATATGCAATCGTTGTGAAGTGGCCCCGGGCCGGGGGGGGGGAGTATTTTTGTATTATAGTCCACACAAAAGAATATATTTTTTTTATTTTACACTATTTGGCGTTTTTACCAGTTTACACAAGAGAAACTGAAAAATTACACACTCTATATTGACGTGTTGTAACGAGTTATTTTTATTTTATGTGTTGAAATTATTCAAAATTTTAAATTTGACAATACCAATTTCATATCATTTCAGACATAAATTATGGTGTGTTATTTCATCATAACGAAATATTTCAGATACGCGAACATTCCATATATTAAAATATTCGATGACGAGGTAAAATAATGCAACTCGTACAAGAAAACGACTACATATTAACGATTTTTTACGCAGACGTTGGTGCAGTCATTTAGAAGTGACTGTTCTGTTAATATAAGCAACCATCGTGAGGCAAAATAATGGACGGTGTGTAAAACTAATCTCAAGTGTTCATAAATATTTACTCTCATAATTAGGCGGTAATTTAAAGAAGCTTACTTTATTTTTACTCAAGAATACTACGTTTTGAATGCGCAAAACATTTGTAACATAACACACAATGTCTTGTGTAATTTTACAGATATGATATTTTTAAACTAGAAACCTTGTTATGATATCCAGAATTTTACATTTCTATATGTGTAAAATTACACTTTCCATTTCTGTGTATTTTCACGATTTTATAACAGCGTCCTCTTGCAACATTACAATGAAAAATTCGCCTATGCCTGTCCTGCACCAGAAGAAATCTTGTGTTTGAGATTTTAACATTTACTTTCGAATAGTGAACGTCGGCGGCCATGGTAGTTTAGGCGTCACGCCCATGTGGTGAGGGTCGTGTGCTCGATTCTCATCCCCAAAATTATTACAATTTATAAGCGTCAAGTTGGTACTTATGTGATTTGGAGCCCAAATCCTAAACCTTTCTATGAAAATCTGTGCGATTTAAAACTCTACCTTCTCCTTTTTTTCANGCTTACAATTTATAAGCGTCAAGTTGGTACTTGTGTGATTTGGAGCCCAAATCCTAAACCTTTCTATGAAAATCTGTGCGATTTAAAACTCTACCTTCTCCTTTTTTTCAAATAACGAGAGTATCCAACGCATCCGTAGTTTGAGATTTTGTCTCTGCAAAAAATGTTTGTAAGACGTATAATTAGTACTGTATTTCATGGCAAGTTTCCTTTTAAAACAGTTTTTTGTTAAGTATGAATGTGGGAATACGCTAGCATAGTGTTCTGATCACTCGTCTCGCACCACAGCTACCTGAGTTCGATTCCTAGTATTGCCAAACCCGAATACTCAGGTTAAACAAGTGCCTACACATTCCCCCTTCGCTTTGGTTTGTCACTACAGGTACACTCCCAACTTGGAGCCGCAGTGGTGTAGCGGCTAGAGCCTCCCACCAAGACAATCCTGATTCCATTCCCGGCGGGGTCACTCCCGGATTTTCGCAAGTGGTAATCGTGATGGACGATGACGCTGGTTTTCTCGGGATCTCCCATTTCCCCCGCTCTTGCATTCCGGTGCTGCAGCATGTCCACCTGACCTCACCCTTATCGGCTCTTATGATCATATATGTTAAGAGCCGTCCAAACCTCTTACCTCAACACTCCTCATTAGATTATTATTGCTATGTAGGAATTTCAAGAGGTAATATTAGTTTAAAGGGATCATTATACAACTGCAGACGATAATAGTGTCGCAGTTAATTCTAACGGAGAAAAGATGAGCCGAGGTTTACAGGATATCATACCAACGCAATGTAGTCTCTTAGACCAAATCAGTTTAACATATGAACTGCAGAATTTTTTCCCGGTTATCCAGTGGACACAAATCAGGAGCGCTTACGGCGATAATGACAATTGAAATAATAACTTACTGAATTAAGTGACAATAGATAAATATATTGTACAAGTTTTACAACTCAACATCGATCACATATACGTGAAGTATACAGTGCCCTGTAAAGTAAAACACGATGTAATTAGTAAACATAAACGCATAAATGAAATACCAACACCACAAATATTATTACTTAACATTTTAAACAATTAAAATTTTTTTTTTCCAAAACATCCAAATTCTACCGGAAAAACTTCTTTATTTAGGCAAAACAAAAAAAACTTACAAAAATTGTTTTTAAAAATAATTAATAAAGTAATTACATTTGCTTCTAGACTACAATTTCTTTAGCATGAAATTGCTGTTTTATTTCTCAATATATTGTTATGTGTCAAATTAAATTGTGCAGATTGTAAAGTCAAAATTAAGATGATTCAGAGAGATTTGTTTAGAAATACGTATATCCGTTAGGTTCCTTGTAAATATACGAAGTATAAGATATCGTTAAATTATAGTTTGTGCATCCAGTTGGAGCACAAAAACTAATTTATTTCCACAACTTGTTTGCTAAAACCCACACACAGTAAAAACGTACTTACAATAAGCATGTAAGAAAATGATTCAAGAAAAATAAACAACGAAATTAATTTTTTTATTCCTAATCATTTAGAGTCTTTCATTTACTCCCCTATATTTAATCTGCCACTACTCCACCCTCATCTCGTCTCACCTTATCCATTCTTCGGCTGCTTTGCTCCAGTTAGCACCAGTCTCCTCTCATCNGTGGATTTTCATTTCCTCTTTTTTCATTTACACGCGAAATATTAATTAATATCTCCTGCATTACAGTGATCGTGATTACATTTTAGCAGAAGCAAAGTGGAGAAAATATCTTTATAAGTAAACTTGTGGTTTTGTACATAACTGTTTAAATAGTAATGTAATACGTGTAATGGTAGACATATGATATTTACTGGTTTAACATTCCTGGAAGGGAGTCAATGGCAGAAAAAATGTGTTCATGGATCTGCAAAGATCTGAAAAGTAAGGGCTGCAAATATCCAATTATATTAATGTGGTCCCTAAAACGTGCTGGCAACAGTCCAAGTTCATCAATACCATGGAGTTAAAGGAGAGCAGAAACACATTTTTATAAAAGTTTAATGAATGATGAATACGTAACACACTTTTAAACAGTACCTTTGGTCTCATGTATACATATACTTATTGTATTGGGTTTTTAATGGTACAGCAATAATAAATGATCTTTGTGCTACTGGTAATGTGCAAAGATATAAATCCTAAAAAAATATTCAAAGAAAGAAATTTACTACAGTTAATTAACTGGCTGGAACTGTGATCTACATCGCAGTCCAGTGCCAAGCCAAGCTAGTTAAAATAATCTGATATATCACGAGAAAGTAATTTTGATTTCACAAATTTGATACATTGGTTAAATACCATGTTGGCACCATCGTGTTATACAGACTATTCACAGTAAAGTGAGCACGTTTTACGGATCTCCAAACAGGCACAGTAATCAATAAATATATTTTATTGTGGCAGCAGAGAGTCAAGGAGCGAATCTAGACCTTCGGTTTGTTGAAGGGAAGGGGAGCGGGTACTTACTCATTGTGCAAGTGCAGGTATATTCATTCGAGTTGTGGTTGTGGCATGGGAGGGAAACATTATCTCATCATAATTTTAGGATACAATATTTAAGTAATCCAATAAAATCAGTATTTTTAACAATACAAATTTTATTTTGTTTCAGTTAAAAAAAGTACACTGCACTTTCATGTCAACATGTGAGTTTTTTTGGAGTATTGAGGGGGGGGGGTTACCGTGTGACCCCCTCCCCCCACCCCGGGTCCTTTATGATCTGCCCCTGCTAAAGACGTTAACTTATGAGAGTGATGAAGTGCATAGGGCCTAAACTGTGTTTATTAGTCACATGGCAACGTTTATATTTATAATTACATGTAGCCCAATAATACAAATTGAATTAAAAAAACCAATAAATAAGGGTCTTAAAAAGTGCTCACTTGATTGTGAATAACCTTCATACATTTTACCGTATTTTCGATAAATAATTATTTGCGGTGCGGTCGTAAACATAAGCAGAACTCACCATTTGTGGGATTTACGACTAACATCAAATATTTAGTGAACGAGAACGTGTATGATGACAGTTACAAGGAGCCAGGTATATCACCATATTGAAGAACTAAACAAGTCCTAACAACGATGATTAATAACGTATACTTTTAAACCTAAGTCCCTACAGAGACGCTTCGTCGTCAAGTGTGTGTAAAACGACGGTTACAAAGGATAAAAACGTCTTTTAATATTCGCAAGTCCTCGCAACAGACACCCGTAGTGTACACACATGTTATAAAACAAATGTTTCTTTACTTTTTTTTAACGTATAGCATAGAAAAAAAATGTCCTATAAAAATAATGTATTTTAATTTATATTATTTAATTAATTCTTGGAGTCCTCGCAAGGCATGAAAGATGCGAAAGTCATCAGAGCATACCTTAAAAACACGCATGTGTGTCTGTGTTAGTGCGTGTGTGTCACCCTTTCCCATTTTTGTTAGTCTGTTTCCCGAAGGAAAGAAAGGCTCACGAGATCACTTTCCTGGTGTGTGTGTATATGTGCATGTGTGTATGCATGTGTGTGTTTGCGTGTGTTGAAGTGCGTGTGTATGTCCTCCCCTTTCAATTTTTTTAACGCGTGAGCTGAATGTCACCAAACTCGGTACACATACAGTCTTAAGTAAGGATACCACGCCAATGTCTTAGTTTCAAAATGGCAGCAGTTTTAAGATTTAGGGTGATGTCATATCTCGGGAATCATTGAACCGTTTAAAACTCAATTTTGTATGTTGACAGTGCAAGGTGTAAACATCTAATTCACATTTTAATATTGTTCATCCGCCATTTCGAAGATAGTTCCACATAAAAAAAATTACTTATACCTTATATCTAGAAAACTACTCAATCAATTTCCGCTATGATAGGCCAGGTAAATGTAAGTAATTGAACTTAATTAGTTACTTACTTTCAAATTGGTGGTCATTAAAATATTTTGAGTTTATTTTGTATAATTACCATACCGTTTAATCAATTTCAACCAAATGTTGTACGTTGGCAGTATCTATTAAAAGCATCACATGAGCCATAACACAACCATTTTTTCCCGACATTTCATAAGATATTGCTAAATGAATTAATAATTGGCAGATTACTACAGTACCAAAAGTGGCAAACAAGTATGTCAGACACCTATTTTCCAAATGGTGGTCATTTAGTTTTTTTAAGCATCGTATGCTAAATCTTCGAAACCACATAATCAATTTCTAATTTTGTATGTGGGAGTGCATGCCGGTTGAGTCGCCCGCGCCTATTTTTCCGTATACATGCAACCCGCACATATCACAACCCATCTAATAAAACATCTCCCTTACTGTAAAATAATTCTCTGTTGTGTAGCTGAGTCCCGTGCCGTGTACGTACTCGTTAAGGCACCTCGTCTGTTTGGTGAACATTTGACGCTGTTGTCAGCCTGCACCAATCAGCGGCGCGAAAATAGACAATCGCTACAAAACAGCACGTGCGCGTTTATTTATTTTTGTCAATGCAGTAAGCGGTGACAGTATTTTGATGTCCCATGAAGAAACAAAATCGAAGCGAGGCAGATGTATTTTTAAGGACGCAATCGTCACGTACCAACGTATTCGGTAAACATGGTAATTAATATGTTTCAACACAATAAACGGACGTCAATTCTTTGAAAATTGACTACTTCTCACCGCATTGCTGACCAACACCATCCGTTCACCGCTTACTATACTAACGATAACGAATCAAAGCGCGCGTGGTGTTCTGTTACGATTCATAATTTGTTAGATGGGCGTAGGTGTTTGCGGGTTGCATAGATGCGGAAAAATAGGCGCGGGCGACTCACCCGGTATAAATGAACTAGTAAAGATTCTTCCGTCGACATGGTCGGCAAGTAGACAAATCTTTCGATATATTACAAAGGGGGAACTTGTACCTACTGTCTGATATAATGTAAATACACAAAAGAGAGAACATTCAGTAGTTACTACCACATGACTACATTCAATAATTCGTTGCTCCACAAGTCAGTGTTTACAGGAAGTTTAAGATGTGGTTACAGGTTACTGTTAAACACGACAGAGTCGTGGTTTTATTTGTTAACGGGGCGCTCTTAGCCGCGAGGCCATACCGCACCCCGGCCTCCCAGTAGGCGGGGAAGAGGGATCACGCCCTCTCATCGCAGACATGACCAGCGCTTTCTGAATTGACCAAACCCGTTTGCCCCGACCTGTACACAGGCCGCACCAGGCAGAGCCCCGATCTGATATTGCAGATCGCACAGAGCATGTCCTACCACAAGGCCTGAGATTCTAGCACTCAGATTACCAAGCGTGTGGTATAGCCGGAGCACTACCCACGCCCCTGACGTGATCTCGGGCACGCCCCCGGAACAATCCTGTTCAACGTCCGGCTCTTTTAGCAAGAGGGGGAATCTCTCCGAGCCTTCTCCAGCATGCGGAGTCAACCACTGCCAGCACGAGTCCAACCTCGTCTGATCCAAATTCCAGGGAGTACCCCTGGATGGGCCAAGCGGATCATCCCGTGCTCCCTCTTAATTTCCATGGCACGTATGGGTTTTCCTGTGTCCGACTGCGTCGCCTAACCTCCATGCGGGAGTGTGCGGAGTCCCTCAGAACAGGTGGGTACCGCCATGACCGTCCGGTTTTACTCCCTTTGCTGTCTTCACCAGGAGCCGAGCTCACACGAAGCCGCACACCAGGCCGACTCGCAACATCAGACACGCGTCCTTTACCATCCTAGAATTTCTTCACAGGGAAATTCCTGTTTTGGGCCCCAGTGGCCTGAGTGCCAAGAGGTCCAACACCCCACCAAGTGGTCGGGCCTTGGTACTATCTATCGGCCCAAGCCATCACGGCAGATACCCCTGAACAGCCGCTAGAAAACTGTTTCCCATAGGGCACGGGCGGCAGAGCCCAGTCTGTTTAATCAGGGGTGGCACGAGAAGCCCTGGGTTGCCATGGATGTTGAGAGGCTATAAGAGACGCATCACCCATCCTTTCCGGAAACCGGTAAGTAAGTTCGTCTCGGCTACCATAGCCTAGTACTGCCACGCCACCTCGAATGACCAACCTACACTCCCCCCACCGGGGTGACCGTACGATCCTCCCCCCAAGATGTGGTTACAGGCAGAAATATTTTATGGTATATTCCAAAAATTCCTTATTAACAGCGAACGAGCTGTATATCTTACATCTTGCTGTTTACGGTTGGCCACCTGTGATTAACACATAAATATATTAAAAGGTTATTTACGCGAAGTCTTACGCTAGTTTCGTCTTGGTTAGTTTCGTTTTGTGACACTGTACACTGCTCTTGTTTCCCAGAGTCCCCACGTGCACTGTGCGGTCGACTCAGTTCGATCGCTTTTCGACTTCCTTCAGTCCAGAGCACAGCGAAATTTTCACATCACGCAGTCTATGAAGCAGCATTCTGTCGTCAGCCGTTATTAGTTAGCGTCTCAATTGACGTCAAAAAGCCAAAGGTTCAAACTTACACTCAACAATGTTTCAACTTGTAAATTAGATGAAATTATTTTATTTGGCATAGTTCTTCCTTGAGATTTGTTTTAGGGCCATGTCTTTAAAGTACCGACCAAAGCGGAATTCTTAAGAGATACAGCCAATGGATCAGCCAGGGTGATGTGAAGAAGTGACCACGGTCCGTGGCAAGGAATCGTCTCAGCATTTGCCTGGAGAAATTTCGGAAATCCACGGAAAACAAATTAGGATATCCGGACAAGGAACTGAACCCGGGTTCTTCCAAAATCGAGTCCGGTATTATCACTGCACTCACTCGCACGTTAAATAAACCTCCAAATTTGCAACATTTTCAGACGGAGCGAAATGCAAACGTAGTAAAAAAAAGATTTCTAGCCGACTTCGTCGCAGAAAAATTCGTCTCTTGCAGAAACTGTTATACAGTACACGCGAAATTTTGATGGGGATATCCCTACTTCCTCGCAGCTTGAACTGGCAGAGGGAGAAGACAGTTTACCCGTAGAGCTGGACGTCAGTCTGTAACAGAGTTGATGGCAGTTGCCCATTTACACCGGTTGTAGCCAGAAGTCCCGTATCTAGTGATTGATTTTCTTTCAATACGACGTGTATTCATACGTCTATGCGAGAAGACCACGTGCCAGCTTCATAATTTCTATGCTGTGGTTACATGGGAGACGGGGCGCGTTACTGTCGACTCTCCATCTTCATCAGGGTGGGGGAACTTCAGTAGCGACGTCACGTCAGCCCAAGCTGATGTCCCTCCGCCAGGCCCGCCGGCAGGTCCATATTTCTCGCGGCACAATTCCTTTCGCCAAGGGCTGAACTTTCCGGGCAGGCGGCGACTGGCGGTGAATTCAGAGCAGTTTGTTTCCCTCGCCACAGCCGCGGTTTGGCCAGGCACGAGCAGGCAATCGCACCACAGCTCGGTGTCCGCATACCAAGCAGGCAGAAGGCGGGATGTAAACACTCGCACATCCGTGCTGGCTTGTGCGTGGCTGCGGCGGCGACCCTGCAAACACCGTGCAGCGCGGTAACTGTGCGTGCGCAACACGCACGTTTGGTGCATTTAGGATGTCGGATATGGAAAAGTTAATTATTTTATATTTGTAACCAACATTTTTTAACTTGTATCCATTGCATGCCATGACATTTTCCTCGAATTAAAATTTTTTTCTTTTTTTTTTTGTAATAATTTTATTTCAATACAAAATTTTTCTGTTTTGCTGTAATTATAATAACAAATAGAGAAATGTACTGATTAAAAAAAAATTATAACGTAAACTAATACCGTGGGTTACCGCGTGACACAGATGTTATCACCAAATATTGGTTATTATAGCTGTAGCAAAATAAAAAAAATTAGGATTTGAAATCAAATTATTCAAACACTAAAAAGTGTATTTTTTTTTATTCGGGAAAAATGTCATGACATACAATGCGTACAAGTATAACAATGATTGGTACACTTAAAAGTAATGATTGTTTTTCAGTATCCAACATCCTTAAAGTGCCTTAAGAATGTAATACCTATTCAGTGGAATAGTCGAACCGGTTTAAGGGTTACAATACACGAGCGTTAAAAAAGCGGCAGGTGAGGCGCGGTGAGTTTCCTGTTGAGACGTTAAAATAGACAGGTGGACGAGGAACTGTGGTTTGAACGTAGTATATGAACACAGTACATGAGGCGACGTTACACAGTAGCGGAATGGACGTCATACAAATAGAGTGTGATATTTCCTGTACTTTGTTTAATGAACGTATGGAGAAAAAGGCATCGTCTCTGGTGGGTACATCCATTCGTATCTACCAGACTAACTACTAGTGTACTGCATTTAAAATTCGCCGATCACCGGAAATACCCACAGAAATTTATTTCATACTACCGTACGTCAGTATGTAGTTCTGATGAGCTGTTTTTAAATTTCGCAGATGAGTTACTCTACGTCAAACATCATGAGCGACTTGCCCACACAACATGGAACCGAATGACTATTACATGCTAGTGGGTGAGCCGCTCGTGTATTTTGGCTACTATAGGCTATTCGCGTTAAAGTATATATAAAGGCCCTGCTAATTTTTTCTTTCGGCAAATTTTTAATATAAACATTGCCGTATGAATAATTAGCACAATGCATAAGTTTCACCCCTATCAACAATTACCATTTGAGATTAAAACAAAATATATTTAATTGTGGTTGAGCCTGTTGGAGGGCCTTAGAAAGTGCTCACTTTACCGTGAATAGCCTATAGTTGAGACGTACGCGTGTTCAACGCGACGTGCTGCGTTCCACTCTATTGAACCGCTACCGACGCCGTCACCCGTGCGTATTAAACGTTGGTTTATAGTTCACGTCATTTGACCACGTGGGTCACGTTTAAGCGTGTAGTTTGCTGAGAGTCTCCCACCTCGTTTTTAATGCTCGTTTATTATAGCCTAAAGAAAAAGTGAATTTACTACGAGTAACTAATGAGAGAATTTAATTCGTTCTCTTGCCATTCTAAGAGCTGATTTTTTAAATTAAGCTTAAATTTTAGGAGTGCTACGAAAAAGGGCTGTACTTTAAAAGAGTTTGCTATTATGTCAGACTTATTTTCAAAATGGTAGCCTTATTATAATACTCACTTGTAATTTGTTCCACATGATAGATAACCGCTGGATAGTAGGCGCATTACAAAAATACTCGCCATCTCTGCCGTGTTATTCTGTACGAACAATGCGTATTGTCATCCCATACTTCCTCTTCGGACGTGAGAAACCTAGTAACTCAGAAATTCCGGCGGTGCAAATTATTTTAGTTATATATTAACATCAAATTTAATCTTTAGAATCATTCATTTGATTTTAACCAAGTTTAATATTTAGGAACTATATAATAATAGAATTATCTGGAAAAAAAATATATTTTCATTAGCCATATTCCTCGAAACTACGATACCGATTGACCTATAACCCGTTGACCTATAAATATTAAAACAAAAAATTTCAAAAATTTCTTAAATATTTTACAAAGAAATTGTTAAAACATTAAAAAAATTATTATTTTTAAAAATTTCGAACATTTTAAATTTGAACGTTTAGGCTTAGAAGGTACAAGGGACTGGAACCGACATGCCACCATCTTATGATGCCATCCAAACACCATATTGAATCCAAGTGACCTCGAACTTGACCTTTGACCTTGACCCATGAAACCCAAAAATCTCAAAATTCCCCCCAAAAAAAATTGAAACCTTCCAAAAATTTATCAAAAATTATAAAATAAAATAAAATATTTACCAAGAATTATAAAAAATTGATAAAATATTTATTAAAAATTATTTAAATATTTTGCTTAACAATTGATAAAAAATTTAAGTAAAAAAATTTATTTCCGGAAGTTCTCTTAGCACCACGACCAGCAGACGACTGGCCCTCGCCAATGTTTCCCATTGGTTAATTAGTCGGTTCCCCTCCACTCCCTCCATCAATGTTTCTCATTGGTTGATTACTTGTGTTCACTTCACCCCAGCAGTGTTTTTTATTGGTTGATTACTCATGATCGTTTCACCCGCCACCAATGTTGCCCATCGTACTAACATTCCCCTCTCCTACACCCTCACCAATTCTCGTTCTGTCGAATGAACTCCACCCACAATATTCGTTCTTCTCGTTTTTCATTTGATTACTTTTTCATCACCTAGGCCACACTAGTGTATTAATTATCAATTTAGTCGACAGAGGAGCTGTCGATTTAGCCACCATGTTGGTTTTTGTCGACCTTGACCTTGACCCCAATTACAATGAACTCGAAAAATCGAGAAAAATCACAGTCCATACATTTGTCTGTTACAAGCTGGTCACAACAATGGGCCATACCGACTAACCATACTAGTTAACGACTGACTCCACCCAAGACTAACTCTACCCAAGAGTGACTCCACCCAAGTCTAACTCCACCCAAAACTGGTTCCTGACAAGACAGACTTAGCCCAAGGCCAGCTCCTGTCGAGACCAGTTCCTTCCAAACTGACTAGACCAACCGACAAAACCAAACGGCCATACCTACCACCTATACAAAAAACGGTGATGGACAATCTCGAAAAATATTTCCTAATGAGAGTCCTGTAGGTAACCACTTCTCACAAAATCCTCGCAAAATCTTCGCAAAACATGTCTACTAGAGCTGACCATACCAAAGGCTCATACTAACTTACAAAGCCAACAGACCAGGCCAACCAACTAGTTGCGAAACATTTCACAAAATTATTCCCCTCATTTCATTCGTTCGCCATATCATGCGAATTGAAACTGTTGAAAGTACAAAGAAGTGACTCCAAAATATTTTAAAAAGTGATTGTGCTACTGGAAATCCCGATATTTTTTTTTTCAACTTTTGAAGGGAATATAAAATTTTCTGATTCCTTTCGTACGCACAATTTTCAGCAAGTGTTGCCAACATGAACACATCCACAAACCTGTCGCGAAACAGCTGATCGTAAGCACTGTGAAAGAATAAAATTTCCACCTCCTGGGACAGGAACTTCATTATGTTTTCTTTTTTTCCTCCTGTGTTGTATTTTGTTTGTTTAAGACACTGAATCAAGGAAATTGCTAAGGATGACAACGATTCGCATATCTATTGCCGCGTCCCTTGTAAGTGCAGTGAAGTAAATGTTGTGCTGTATTGCAGCTGTGACTATCATTTCATCTTATACTTACGATAATTATACTTCTCTAAAATGTTTGACAATCCCTTTCACTAGAAGTTCTGTAGGTACATTTACCATGCAGAAACTACCATCTCCATTTTCAACAAAAGATACACTGTTGTGAACAAACGAGCAACTGAAACGTGTAAATTTCCTTTGATGTTATTTTCTAGCCAGACTTCGCAGTGCTAAATTAAGTAGTTTTTAATGAAGGAGGGACTTATAAACTCTGAACACCTCTTTATGCAACAGTTAATTTAATGTTTACGACGGCACATTTGCAATAGGGCACCTCGCCACACCTTCTTGCACGTTCGATCCTTGTAATGAGAAAACAGTGGAAGACACGCCGACGCAAGCTGGATCCGAGACCTCTTTAGCCCGAGGGAGCGGTGATCCCCGTGTCAATATCTCAGCGTGAGTGAAGAAGTTTGTTCGGATCGGTGCCTCTCCTCAGCGGATAATAGAGGGAACTGTTTTTTTCCACTTGCAGTCTGGAGCTGGGAACTTCAGCCGCACAGTGTCTGCGGGTGCGAACACAGACCAGAGCTCTTAGGTTAGAGGTCTCCGTCGAGGACAACTTTATAGACTTCCGTCCGTGCGCTAATGCGACCGTTATTGACTGCCGCCCTTCCCGAGAGCATTCCGTTGCCGGCATTTGAAGATGCACTGGCAGATAATTACTAATGAAATTATGCGTTTTCGCATATTTTTTTTAATTGACTTAAAAAATTCCTTACGCCAAGGGAATATAACTAAAAATTTTCACGTAAGTTACTTCTGATTCCTTTGTAACGTATTTAATAAAGACAAAAAATTGTATCTAGTGATGTATATTATTTAATAACAATGTTTGTCAAAACTTATTAAATAAGTTAAGTTCACCTATATGTAGCACCCACATTCCCTTATAGTACACAAATATAAGTTCTCAGTAATTTACGGAGGAACTTAATACATGACTAAGATGCTGATTTCTGACAGACAACTAATAATCAGTATTTACATAATCATAATTGCATGCACCATTTAAGAGAGTGGCAAAATAACGTACACATCTCCTCAATCGTAACTTGATTTTTCACGAAGGTGTTTCTTTGGGTGGAAAATGAAAAAAATGCACATAAAATATCATACATATCATTTAGTGAGGTCTTTCACTGGAACTCATTGACCTGCACTGTACCATCGAATGTAAATGGTTAGACATATTCTGGAATGTGAAAATATTACATCGGAAGCCTTTAGTAGGTGGATATAAGGACAATTTTAGTAAAATCTTGAACTTAATCGGAGACCTTCGGCTAACACCGGTTAAAAGGTGCCATACTAGGAGCAACAACATAAGGTTTAGCCTTAAGTCGGCAGTGCCCTTTTGCCTCTATTCAACCTGTAATTAGTGTTAGGAAACACCCTTACTCATAACCCTTTTGTCTCTAAGGAAACCCCATTTGTAAAAATTACATATCGCATAGGTGAAATATATTATTGATACATGCATGAATACAATACTTAAGCATATACCTACGCAAAGGTTCAAGTGGTGTTTTCGTAGTCTATGATATGACACTGAAAACCTAATCAGAGTCGGTGTGTAGCACTGCAGAAGACAGGGCAGAATAAAGATATAGGCGTGCGTTTTCGTAAAGTGAAATTGGTGTTTATTCGACCGCGATGGCATTAAGAATGTATATTAGAGCTGTAATGCGTGGAACAGTAGTCGGACAACGGGACGCACGCCAAAATCAGACGATGTCTCAAGCCCTGCATGTTCCTAATAGCGTCATTTTCAGGCGCTAGTGGAGATTCTGACAAGGTGGAAATGTCAGTTGACCTTTCGGAAGTGGAATTCTAAGTAGGGCAATGCAACAATAAGCCTTTTATTTGGTCATATATGCCAGGCAACGCAGTTTCAAAACAGTGAGAGATATTGCTGGCGACCTGAGTGCAAACTAAAGGAAAGGAATTTCCAACGGAAGTGACATGGTAGGTTATACTCGGAGACCTGTGTGACGCATTCCATTTACCGCTGTGTCAACAAATCTACCCTATAAGTGTAGTGCATACAATATCGGACATTGATCACGAAACCGTGACTCTATTCTGCTTATGGATGAGACCAATTTCAGTGTTTGCAATTATTCATAGCTTGTTTCAACACAGCAATAATGTAAGTGTGTGTAATGTATGCTCAAATCACTGAAGGTGACCATAATGTAGGTGGCAATCTTGGTCAGGCCATTTTCATTTGGACCCACGTTAGTAGTTTGATATAGAGAGCGCGGTCGTAACATATTTTTAATCTTGTTTACTAATCAGTGTTATAATCTCAAATCCTATCCACATTGTTTATGATAGACGCATTGGCAGCGAAAGCAGATTTCGATTATTTAATAATAACCTCAGTAAAGCCGAAAATTGCCGAGCTAATCCGAGTCGAGCCGAAGACCGCCACAGCCACATCCACACAGCTGCCATTAAAAATACATTATTCCCGCGCTCTCTATATCATACCGTTGGTATTGTAGAGTGAATATGTGGTAGAGCAATCTCGCTGGCTGCGCAGAGGCAGTCTCCGTGTCCCAACATTGATCTGCTTTCGCTGCCAATACGCCTATCATAAACGACGTGGATATGATTGGAAGTTAGAACACCGATTAGTAAACAAGAGCTTTGAGATATTTGTATACTTCCTCTATCTAGTATTTAATAGAGTTTGATTAAATTCGAATTGGTACAATTGCTTGTCTTTTGAGAATTAAGATATAAACAAACACGTTTATCAGTGCAGGCCATGTGACTTTGACAATCGTGTTTTTTTTTGGGTTAGGTCAGTGTTGGGTACATTTCGCAGAAGACCAATAATCGGTCTACCTCATCTTTAGTCTATGGTTGGTCTACGGTAGGCAGGGTTGTCATTACGTCGTGTTGCCCGTCACCACGGCCAAGTAGGAGTGGTAACATGCGGATAAACATTAAAGTTTAAGGCCGAGAAGTGCGGGAGCGATACATTTATTATGTAATATAAAATTTTAGTAAACGAGTGTTTGTTAATATATTAATTCTCAAAGACAAGCAATTTTATATGAATAAAATACTTTTACAAATACGAATTCAATTAAATCGTATTAAATATATTGGTTAGAGGAAGTATACAAATATCTCAAAGCACTTTTTAATTTTTTTAAATTAATTTTTATCATAAGTTATTTTTTATTTTATATTGTGCCGAAACTATACATAGATTATTGCGGAAACATGCAGAAGTCTCTCACTCAATTGCTACATTTCCAGCCACCTCTCTTAATTGATTATTTCACAATGCCAGACTATTATATAATATATTATATAATATTATATAATGTTATATAATAATGCATATTATATAATTACTTTTACCATAAACGTCGAGGGTAGGATTTGGGATGTTATATTTTACTATAATTGTAATAATTTTATTCACAATAAACTATTGAATTTTGGCAGGCGAAGGGCCTATTGCTATGTAGGTTTTCGCATGTGTCTGCAAATTATCGAGGTAGTGAATAATTTGTACATTCTGGCATCGTGTACTAATCAGTCTTCAAGAGAGGGGGTTGGAATGTAGTAATTGAGTGAGAAACTGTTTCATGTTACCGCAATACCCTATGTATAATTTCAGCACAATATATAAAAAAAAGTAATAATTTATAATTAAAAATAAATTTAAAAAATCTTTTGTAGATCATCGTTAGGACACGGAGACTGGCTCTGCGCAGCCAGCGAGATTGCTCTACCACATACTCACTCTGCAATACCAACAGAATGGAATAGAAAGTGCGGTCATAAAGTATTTTTAATGGGAGCTGTGTGGCTGTGGCTGTAGCTGGCGATCTTCGGCTCGACACGGACGAGCTCGGCAATCATCGGGTCGACTAAGGTGGTGCTCGGAAGCCGTCTACTCGGGTTTGCCGAACGCACCCGAAAGTGCTCTGCAGTTACGCCCAATAATTTTTCAAGCATATTATTGTTTATGGTAGCTATAATGGTTTTATAGGCACAGGATATGTCAAATCATAAATATTTTCTGTTTTTGTCAATGTTATTTTCTTTTAGTTCAAAATAAATATTACATTAAGTGATACAGAGCATAATGCCTTTTTTTTTATTCCTCTATTTCATTCCCCAATATATTCCTCAATTTTATTCCTCAATATGTGCTTCAATTACTATAGTCTCCATCATTTCGTCGTAGAGTGCGCTGGTAACTCATATTATCAGCATTTTCATCAAGAGTGTGATCAAGAGGAAAAACGATGAAATAATGAGTTTTTCAGAAAAGCAGTAGGGTAAGGTTCAAGAAATTAAAAGTGAACATATAAGAGCAAATCAATTAATTATCCTACTTTTTCCATACATTGTATCTTTGCAGTTCTCTGATGTTTGCAGATGATGGATAGTAAACAGTGGTTTCATTCGATGTTGCTCTTTTCCTTAAGTTTGTCAATGATTAAATATATTTCCTTAATGTGTAAGTCAATCAAAGATCTTTGTCTATTATCACGTTCATTGGGATCGTCAGGAAATACGTAGTCGGCGTTCTTGTCGCCTTCTACATTATTCACAGCAATTTTTTTTATCACCAAAGCCAGCGTGATGTGTGAGAACTCCGAAAAAATCGCCACTGTTTTCACCGTCAAATCTGTCTTCATTAACTTAGCCATGGCCCTTCTCTTTTTCGGCAGAGGTATTACCCGCTTATTCGTTAGAACACACATTAACGCAACGAGTATCGTTTTAATCTTCTCAGCTACTGGTGCTACATTATGTTTTCGAAGTTCGTTAAGTTCATGTGTCAATTTAGAAAGTGGACATTTCATACGAATCGATTGTATAGCACAATGTTCGTTGCTTCTATTGGCCATAGTTCCCTCACCTTCTGTGAACATATTATGCTGCGTATTGTTAACAGGCGGAAGCGATGTCGCCACATGCCGTTTCTCGGCAGGAGAAGGAAATCTGTATTTACAGACCCTTGTGTGTTTATTTAAGTTATCACGTCAAGTGAACTGCTTATAACAGTTTTTGCAGTTAAAAATCACAATAAATTGGTTCTTCAAACAGTCACTCTTCTCATGTTGCCTCGTATTACACCTTCTACTGAACGACTTCGCACAGCAACAGCATTGTTTCCCGTGTAATTTTTGTCCAGTCTTTGAAGGTATGCATGTAGTCGTACATGACATACATGATTTCAAATCGTCAGTGGCTTGTATCGTCTTCAAGCATTCATGAATTCATACACTTTACTCCTTCCTACTGACTCCTACAGACTTACTCCTACAACTGACTCCTACCGACTGACTCCAGCAGACTGACTTCTGCCGACTGACTTCTTCAGACTGACTCCTTCAGACTGTCTCCTGCGAAGATGTTACTGATTTGCTAGTTTAAAAAGTACTAACTTATGATATATGAATATATTTATTTATATACACGTAGATAATTTATCGCGTTCAGTAAATGTCGTGACGGGTATCAGCCATTTGTTATATGCCACATGGCCGATGCTGTCTTTCATGTTATTGCTCGAAAAATTCTCAAGCTAAACGAACAGATGCTGGACAACTCACCATCTATACCGCTCACTAACGAACATGCCCTTGATAGTTAATTTAGCACAATCCGATCGGGACTCTAACCAGCGACACACACTTGCCAGCATCTTCGATACCCAGAAGCAAGTCTCCTCTTTGCGATGCATTTCACAAAACTTTTCACGAATCATTCATCCATTGTACGAAGTTACCATCTCGAATCACTTCACGAAACACATTGTGAAATATCCATCTGACAGTAGGAACATTTCAGGTACTGCTCTATTAAGGAGCCCGTCTCGTTCTCCCACAAGGCCTTCTGCAATTCTTTTTTAAATAAAACAAATGTGGGAGCAATCTGAGAAAACCCAAATACTCGTTCGCTTACTGAGAAAATCTGTGTATCCTATTCACACGAGCAGATGTGATCAGAAAATACGCAGTATATATAGCATGTTCGTATGAGCAGGTTCACATTTTGAAAGCTGCGAGCATATATCTACAAAAAGTTGATAAACTCTGGTAATTATTGCAATTGCAAACTTCACTCGAATTTATTTATGACACCTTTATCAGAGAGGGAGAGCAGATAGGCCCAACAATCTCGTCTACTCGGCAATGTATAATTCATACCCAGTCTGGGAATTATTATTTAAATTGTAATAAATACTTATTTTTTAAGAACACTCTTCTAAATTTTACCTTTGTCCTTAGGTTATATATTTTTATTTCTTACATCAGGTCTGTTAAAATTATCATGCTAAACTATCGATTCTCATATTCGTTTACGTTTTATCGGATATTCTGTGTTTTTCTACTTCAACATTTTATAAGACTTCTCGCATCACTCGGAAAGGCACCAGTTTTTTTCTAAGACGAATAGATAAAATATATTTTTTATAGTTTCGGGTTTGAACTCAGGGCTCTAAGCGGTGCGTTTCCTTCGTAAATTGCTTAAAACTTTGTATTAGTTGCGCATGAATACTAAACAGTAAGAAATTAATGTACGAACATCGCTAAAAAGCTTCAAAAGCTCGGGGCATCAATCGATTTGTAATCCTATTATCCCCCTATGATTCCTATATCCGATGGCTAAAATTTCCATTTAGCCTTTAATATTAATTCCTATAATATTCAGTGAACACTGGGAAAAATTACCATATATTTTCTATATCAGATAGATAAATCAAAATTTTTTATACTTTCGGGTTTCGATCTTAGGTCCCTGAACCATACCTCAACTTTTGAGATTGCATAACTCTTTATATAAGGTACGTATAAGCACGTAAACAGATAGTAAATAAAGTACAAAGTTCCTTTAAATTGATCCAAAACTCGGGTCGGTATTCTAACTGTGGTCCCTTTACCTCACTATATCCTATTTATTCTTCATCCAACATTTCTCCTCAAACGACCTACATTATAAGTTTCATACACTATGTACTAACGCGGAATTTATTCCAACTTTTTTTTATTACAGCGTCACTTAAGTGGTTCTTGCATTTAGATTAGTAGAACGATTTTAGGAAGTATTTACCAAGGGAACAGGGATTCGGAGCGTCACAGCTATTCATGCTCTGTCATTCAGGTTCCCAAGAAAATAAGTAACATCTTAGCAGGTGTCAGTCGGCAGGAGTCAGTCTGCAGGAGTCAGTCTTCAGGAGTCAGTAGCAAGAATTAAAGTGTATGAATTCATGAATGCTTGAAGACGATACAAGCCACTGACGATGTGAAATCGTGTATGTCATGTACGACTACATGCATACCTTCAACGACTGGACAAAAATTACACGGGAAACAATGCTGTTGCTGTGCGAAGTCGTTCAGTAGAAGGTGTAATACGAGGCGACATGAGAAGAGTAACTGTTTGAAGAACCCATTTTTTGTGATTTTTGACTGCAAAAATTGTCATTGGCAGTTCACTCGACGTGATAACTTAAATAAACACACAAGGGTCTGTAAATACAGTTTTCCTTCTCCTACCGAGAAACGGCATGTGACGACATCGCTTCCTCCTGATAACAATTTGCAGCATAATATGTTCACAGAAGGCGAGGGAACTATGACCAATACAAGTAACGAACATTGTGTCATACAATAGGGTCGTATGAAATATGCACTTTCTAAATTGACACGTGAACTTAACGAACTTCGAAAAAACAATGTAGCACCAGTAGCTGCGAAGATTAATTTTGACGATACTCCTCCTTCAAATAAAAGGATACACGTTGATGTGTGTACTGACGAAGAAGCAGGTAATACCTCTGCTGAAAAAGAGAAGGGCGATGGGTACGGTAATGAAGACAGTGTTGATGGTGAAAACAGTGGCGATTTTTTCGACGTCCTCACACACCTCCCCACCGGCTTTGCTGAAAGAGTGTTGTGAATAATGCAGAAGATGACAAGAAAGCCGACTACATATTTCCTGAAGATCCCAATGAATATGTCAATAGACTTAGATATTTGATTGGTTTGCACATTAATGAGATATCTTCAGTTATCGGTGAACTTAAAGAAAGGGGCTACATCGAATGAAACCATTGTGTACTATCCGTCATCTGCCAACATCAGAGAACTGCAAAAATTGAATGTATGGAAAAGGTAGGATAATAATTTGATTTGCTTTTATTTGTGCACTTTTAATTTCTTCAACTTTACCCTACTGTTTTTCTGAAAAACTTATTACTTCATCGTCTTTCCTCATCAGCACACTCTAGAAGAAAATGCTGATAATACGAGTTACCAGCGCACTGTACAACGAAATGATGGAAACTATAGCAACTGTGCCATAAATTGAGGAATGAAATAGAGGAATATTTTGGGGAATGAAATAGAGGAATAAAACAAATGTATTATGTTCTCTATCATTTAATGTCATTTTTATTTTGGATTAAAAGAAAATAACACGGACAAAAACAAAAAATATTTACGATTTGACATATCCTATGCCTATAAAATCAATATAGCTACCAGAAACAAAAATATGCTTGAAAAATGATTGGGCGTAACTGCCGAGCACTTTCGGGTACGTTCGACAAACCCTAGTCAACGGCTTCCGACCACCACGTGAGTCGAGTCAAATTTTGCTGAGCTCGTCCGAATCGGGCCCACTGGCAGACACAGACACAGCCACAGCCACGGTCCCACAGCTCCCATTAAAAATACATTATGCCCGTGCTCTCTATTTCATACTACTCACGTACAGCCCTCTACGTGTTTCATCGTGGCTACGAAACTGGCCAGGTGTACATAAATGCTACCCTCCATTAGTACATCAGGATTTCAATGGTGCAATGGGTACACATTTACTGTTTTTGGATGACTACGCCTGTCGACACTGGGCTGCATTTGTGGACGACTACCTGGAAACCGAAGACTTGAGCGATTTAGCTTGGCCGTCCAAGTCCCCCGATCTCTTTTATATAGAGCATGTGCACGATGCTGTCTGTCGTCGTATACTGGAGCGTTCATTTAATCAAAGAAATAAGTAGAACATATACTAACATCGGGTTAATTTGGTGAAGGAAAGGAACTTCATACACGAAGATCTGTTCGACAATTTTATTCAAGTATGGGAGCCTACTGTGCAGCATGTTGCATACAACTATTTACTTTATACCGCCACCTTGATAGTACGGTTTGACTCATCGTTGAATTACCCCGAGACGGACTTCTAAGTGCAAGGCTGGAAAAAAAATTCTTCCAGTAATGTCTTCAGATGATCTGTTCAAATAACCTGTTACAGTTTATTGCCTCATGACATCTAACATCCAATAATTTACTTAATCAGTAATCTTTGTATGAGTGTTCTTACTCCACAACTGTTTTCTCTTTCAAAATAATGCGCAGGGCTACCTCGACACAACTATATTGACATATTTGTACCTTAAATATGAATTTAAGTAATTAGCAAGAATGTATTATTTAAAAACGTATAAAATATACCACGTAACACTAATTAATACCCCGGGGAGACCTAGATGATTAGATTTCTGTTCTGAAAGTTGTTTATGACGGAACCTCGTGAATGATGTGACAAGAAAGTCGCCACAGAAAGAGCCTTTCTTCCGCCCTTGTTTCCTTTGGCCACGTGGGTGCCACATGTGCCAGATAACAAATATGGCAATTTATAAAATAGCCTCGAAAACGAAGGCGGAGATTGACATCAGTATGGTGGTTATCAGGGTTACAGTAAACAAAAGTAATCCCATGAAACATGTAAATATTATTTACATTCCATCTGTAAGGAACACATGTAATATTAATTCATCGTATTACATTTTAAATCTCGTAAAGTGACGATGTTGGCCATTGGCATTGATCGGTGGATATCAGACGAGAATATTGTATTATACTGGAAGCAGTGCTTCTACAGTTGGACTAAGAGCTAAGCAAGGATGTTCCTATAAGCCGAGGGACGTGTTCGACATTAAAAAAAAATTCTGGCTCGTGAGAACCCAGGAATAACACGACTGCTCCGGAGAACAAACTGCCTCATTACAAATACTTTAATTAATTAAAAAAGTGTCGGTGGGTGTGCGAAGAAGAAAAATGTCAGACCCGTGGAAGAATTCTACTTCATTAAAATACTTCATTAATATATTTTGTCGTCGTCCGTGGAGTGACGCGGCAGACCTGGGCAGGAAGATATTTCATAATTACATTCCTTTAACTGTCCGCTTACCAGTTCTTTAACTCTGCTGAAAATGCGGTTAAGAGGTACGCTAGAGAGAGAGAGAGAGAAAGAGAGAGAGGGAGATATACATATATTTTTTTTTCTGATAACACCGAAAGATAGAAATATGCTAAATGATAACATCACCTACCATACATTTATGCATGATTGTGAGAGTAACAAATTATATGTCATACATAGAAGACACGACAAAGTAATAAATGGTAGCCTTTGTAAACATGATATATTGATACGCATGAATTTTGTATATATTAATTGTATTAACAAAACTACAAAAATTCGTTCATCTATGGTGGGGAAGAGACACATGAGACGAAATGCAAATGGAACAGTGGATAGGGGATAGGAGCCAGGCGCCGGCCGGCCACCATGTTATGACGTCATCCGACCGCCATCTTGGATCTTGCTGACGTTGGCCTTGACTTTTGACCTTGACCCCATGCTCATGACCTTAAATACCTTAAAACCCAAAAAATTCCCAAAAAAAATATTTAAAAACTTTAAAAATTATAAAAACATTATTTTAAAATTATTTTTAAATTATTAAAAACTTATAAAAAATTAAAATTTTAAATGTTTGGGCATAGAGGGTACTCAGTAAAGGAGCCAGGCGTTGTTCAGGCTCTTTCATTCTGGTCACCCAACCACTATATTGAATATGAACGACCCCAACCTTGACCTTTGACCTTTACCCCGTTACAATAGCCTTAAATAACCACAATTCCCAAAAATATAAAAAATTGCAAAAAATCCCCCAAAATTAATAAAAAAAAATTTAAAATTAAATTTTTTTTAAATAATTCTTTTAAAAATGTTTTAATGATATACTCGTAGGAGGTTCGGGGTTCGATGAAAGGTGGATCGACTAAGCTTCCGACATTACCGACCCTCGCCATGTTTGGTCGGTGTCAACCTCGTCAACCATCTTAGATGTCCATGACCTTAACACAATTTCCATGACTTTGAATGAACTTGAACAGAAAAATTACCAAATAATACAAAAACATGTTTTGAAGAGTTTCAACAAATTCCCAAAAAATCATTGACACTTGACTCGACTAACGACTTAAGACTCAAGAACCAAGACTCAAAATCCAAGACCCAAGACTCATACACTTGACCGAAGACTCAAACAAGACCCTAGACTCAAGACTCAAGGCTCAAGACACATGACACTTGACTCAAGACTTAAGACCCTGGATTCAAAACTCAAGACCCTAGACTCAAGACCCTGAACTCAAGACCCTGGACTCAAGACTAAAACATTGACCCAATGCTTTGACCATTAACCTTAAACCCCAAAAATATTAATAATTCTAAAGAAAGTTCCTAGAAATTCTAAAAAATTCTTAAAAACTCTAATAAATCTCAAAAATTATTAAAAATACAACAAATGTTTAAAACAATTTTAAAATTATTATTTGAATTTTATGTTTAAAAAACTTACATTCCCAGATGACCATCCACCACCCCTACCAAATTTGTTTGGTTATTTAATCGATGAATTATTTGCCTTCGCTAATTACTAGACAGGCATCCACCTCCTCTACCGCTCATTCCATCGCATGCAAGCATATTGGTTTTTTCGTTTGTTATTTGTTTTCGTTTTCAACACCTAGGTAGCGCTATTTTAACGATTTGTCCACCAGACGAGCTGGTGATTTAGCCACCAAGTGGTAGATATATATGTTTATGTTTTTAAAGTGTAGGTGGTGCAGTCGACACCCTCCATATAGGATTCTATTTTCAACACATAGAGAAGTTCATTTCCCGATTTCAACACCAGGCGATTTGCCGATTTAGCCGCCAGGCGAGCTGTCGACACTCATATTTTTATAGGCATAGGAAAATCTGTAATTTTCATACTATTTTTAAAATAATATTTTTACATTTAGCAGTATACTTACATGCATGATGCGGGACTTTGACTAAATGCAAATAACTTAATAAATCTATATTTTTTAAATATCTTTAAGTTCAATTTTAAAAAGTATTTTTTATTTTATTATATAATAGTGCATACAGTACAATGGTACTTTATACAATACCTTTTATTTGTTTTTTTATTTCTACGCCTTTAAATTTTAATTTTATTCTGGCAAACAAGTTAAGCATAAATTAAAACACAATTTTATTCACAGGCATTTTTCTATTCAATCAGATTATAAAATCGTTTATGCCCTCGAAAAAAATATAACAATATTCTTTGACATGTATGCATCTCAATATACGCAACTTTGTTGTAGGTTACAGTATTTTATGCATCTTGCTATTCGCACTTGAGTTGTCCTTGTGCGAAAAAATGGTGACATTTATTACACTGACACACTCTGCAGGGCAGGTTATGTATATAACTACACTTTTGAGGACATGTACCAAAGTTACGAGATATCTGCTTGCAACAAACCTGATAGCGAGGTACTGATAAGAATTACACTTCACCTTTACACGTCTTTGCATGTCTAAGTAAATGGTCTGTATGGCTGAACTGCTTACTGCACCTGTCACACAAATATTACATGCGACAGGGATTCTTGGTACAATGAAAGCTTTCATGGCGCCGTAAACCGTAGCCGAAAGCAAATGTCGTATCACAAAACAGACACTGATGACGACGTAGTGGTTCAGGCAAAGACTTGGACGGGCCTGTTGGAGATGTAGGTGCTGGAGTTAAAGAAGCAGGTCACGCCTCCACGTCTGCGGAAACAGTACCCATCGATGTAGCAGGCGGTATTGGTGACATCACTTGCTGGCTCCTGGTTGACGAACCCTTGCAGATCTTGATGTTCACCTTCATTGTATCACCTCGCATAAACTGCATGTGGTCATAGAAATTCTTCATCAAGCTACTCCCCTCGTCGTCTGCAAATATTTTATGTAGTGTATACAGGAGGTAACTAATTCATCAAAAGCTGTTTCTCAGTAGGTGAAAAAACACTACATTTGTCAGCCTTGATGTGTTTATTTAAGTTATCGCAACGACTTTACTGCCTATAACATTTACAGCAGATAAGAAAAACACGAGGTGGGTTCCTTAAACAGACGCTTTCTTCATGCCACTACGCATTGCAACTTTTACTGAAGGACTTGGCACAAAAACCGCTTTGTTTTACATGTAATTTTTGGACAGTTGTTGAAGGTATGTATGTAGTCGTACATGACATACACGATTTCGCATCATCAGTGGCATGCATCGTTTTCAAGCATACGTGAATCCATAAACATTAGTTTTGTCTACTGACTGCTGCCAACTGACTCCTACCACTAACTCCTGCCGAATGTCTCTTGCAGATAAAGGCCAGCCAGATCCAAGATGCTGGTTGGGTGACTTCAGAACATGGCGGCTGGCGCCTGGTTCCTATCCCCTATTCCCCTTATGTCAGACTCCCCTTTTATATTATAATGAACACATAGGCTTCATATTCACACATTCATAACGGAGGTTTAATGTAAAATAAACATAGTATATAGTCTGAAGTTAAGATAATTCCATGTGTATCTAACAGTACTGAATGCTTTCAGTCACTTATACTTCAAATATCTGTATACCATGAATCTAGTAGGCTCATGTAAACCAAGTTAGGTTTGTGCAGACATTGTATAGATTTTAATTAAAGGAGTTTATAGGATATCCCATCACATCATATAACAGCTGAAATAGGCGTATCATGAAATTTACTCAGATAACTGCGTGTATCTTCTTACAATGGCGTCGCTAAGATTACCAGTTAATCTACACAAATCTTGACTCGTGATAGCCACTGATCGGTAGTAACGCTACCAAGGTGTAAAATCGTGAGATTCTTAGGCTATAAATCATTTCACCCATTCCTGAGAATCTGTTAAATATTGCTGAGGAAGTAAGGCGAGAGCAGTGACATTTTTAATAACACTATTATTTTCTTCCAATGGAAGGCGTCCTTTAAGTACATATTTCATTAGAAACAATTTTATATTAAAATGTAATCAGTTATATTCCTAAGTTTGTAACAATGAACCACGTTGCCTCTAAATTGACGCGGCAGACATTCCCGGCAAGGTACCGGCAAGGGACAGATTTGTGTGGCATTCGACTAATGTTCACGGGTTCTAGCGGAACAGCTCCTTCTCCCGAGAGGATTTTATGAAAATGTTTTTCCTCCCTCGGCGAGTATTTCACGTCGTGCCGTTAATCGTGCCCGCTGGTTGGTGGGAGGGGGGGGGCGTGCCAAGGGTAAGAGAAGTACTTGTGAGACAAGAGTCTGACGACCGTGTGCCGCTGGTATACTGCGGAGGGAGCCGCTGAAAGAGAGAAAGGCAAGGTGTTCTGTATTCCCCAACCTACTGGAAACACTTTCCCTCCCCTTCCGAAGTATGGCGCCGTTTAAGAATTTGCCGCGTTCACCATCTTTCTCCGCTTTACCGCGGGGTTTCACCCACTTTCCTCTCAAGTCTTCGCAGCCAAAACTTTCGCCATTGTTTTGCAACGATTTGTATAAAAAAACACCCACTGAATAAGTGCTCGCGTGACTATGAACAACTTCGTGCGATGGCGTTTATTTGAAGCACTAAAGAAATGGTCTAAAAAAACCAAGTTCACATTTCCGTGTTACAAAATTATCCTTCAAAAAATAATGCATTTTTATATTTCCTCAAAGCAGAGCTCAACAAAACGATTATAAATTTACTTTAGCAGTCAAGTATGCGGAAATAAGAATGTATGGCTCATTTGAAACTTCGGGTTCTTAGTTCATCGGCAACTCTGCTTGTTGTTCCCAGACTTCAGAAAAAATATCGGGTGAGTTGCTCATCAGTATAATATAGGAATATAGCTACATGTTTAAAAGTAGCGGAGCTCGTTAAAATCGAAAATAAAAATCTTCTGTTTAATTTGATTTTTCGTACAATATGTAACTTTTTTATTTGTGAAATGATAAAAATTGTGCTTCATGTAATTATTTTGGCTATAGTTCTTTGATTTGAAGATGAAGTGCAAACACATTGCACTTATACTCTCCCTGTGATGGAGAAAAATAATTTTACAGAGGTGATATGCGCGCACCGGTTCTTAGTAACCTCCTTGCGGTAGCTGTATGATGGTCCATGATGGCAACTTGTTTGGAGAACGCTGGAGGTCGGCAGCTAACACAAGAGGAGTGAAAGCAAGAACAATTTGGCAAGTATGAAGATTCTTTTCCAGTCTCTGTCTTAGAGATTTGGCGTGAAAAATTGCAATTGTTTGGATTGTACGCGAGTAACTTCACGACTTACAATCTTTTGTATAGTTATTCTCGCTGGTGTTTGAAGTTTTGTAACTATAATTTGAATTGATTTGAAAGTGCGGCGGAACTTATAACGGCTTTTGACAGAAAATAGGACTCGTCCGTGCGTTGCGGTACCGTATCACAGTGCTTCTAGCAAATATGTCATAATTTTTGGGGCATGTAACCTACTGTGTAAGGCTTGAGTCTAATTGGTTATGTAGTTGGTCGTCTAGTTAGGTTATTCGTTAAATATTCCACAGCGCAGGCTTTAATTGTATGTTAGAGAGAGGTTTGTTGCAAATATTTAAAATTTAGGGTTTCCATTTCATGGTACATTTCGAGGTAATATTTTATAAATCTAAACGTTTACACGAGTGCTACACCCTGTCCAGTGACGAATATATACAAGTAATGCAAATAATGTTAACTCTTCGGCTTCGTATGTGATATCTGCGTTAGTGTTAGTTAGGTTTTAGAACATACGGGTTACATTGATGGCTGGAATTCAATAGGCTCGCCTTTACACAGGTGCTCCACCTCGTTTGAAAATGGGAATTATTTTTTATTGAGAAGGAACTCATTTATGCTGCAGTTTGCTTTGGCGTTACCTGTGAGGGAAAATATATACTTTTCATATTACTCCCCGATCTGATTTCGCTCGAAATTGGAATAGGTTTTGTCCTGTGCCATTAATATTTTGCTAGTTTGAGTTACGTATCGGTAGTTGTTTGTGAGATTCTGTTTATTGTTCTGAATTACTAAGTGCTTCCCGTTTATCAATAAAACAATAAAAGGGAATCGAAAACTGCTGTTAGTTTTTTTAAGAACTTTTGGCCTTTGCACTTGTCGCACACGAATTTGAAAATTAATTTTTGTGTAACCGCTTTTCTTGTTTCACAGTAATCCTCAGGAGTGACATTTAGGAGCCCCGCAAACCTGGAGCAGTTTTCCACGTTTAAGGCCGAGGAGTGCGGGAGCGATAAGGGCGACACTGCCTCACGCATCAAGTACGCCATCGCCACTACGCGCAGGGCTTTGAACTGGCGTGCAGTGTTATCGTCATGCAGCGCGTACCTATGACACATAAGCTGTTAACCTAGCATTTTAATGATGGAAAGCGTGTAGCAATATTCAATGCAGGCTCCTGTACTAGTTTTTCCGGAATTTTCCGAGAATATTGTAAGCTAAAACAGTTTGAAAATGTCGGTTTTGACCATATTGAAGTGCTTCAAAATTGTGTTTGCAATATGCACGAACTATTCAAAGTCGTATCCCCCCCTAGTCTGAAGCGTGATTTATTTTCTGTGCAAACAGACTGCGCACACGTGAAATCGGTTCAAATGCATGCATTACAATCACACTGTAACCCCAGTTCGTGCGCCAGGTAGACAGGTGCCGCCACGCCAGTTGTATGCACTTCAAAGACGATGCATTGTCGTTCCTCAGCCGTCCACGACACCCGATTACGACAAAATGCAAAAGAATTCGCCGTTGTTACGGTGTCGATATGTGAAGACGTAAAGTACGTCGAAAACGCAAGTCTTCTTCTGGTAGTCACCTCGCAGTAGTGCGAGTCGAAACACGTATCACTAGTGATGCTGCTGCATGTATCTGGCTGGTGTAAAGAGACGATGTTTGGTTGAGTTCGGGCCTAGTGGACGATTGAAAGTCCCTATATTCTGATGCTCATTCTGGGTTGCCCAGTGCGGTCCCGGCGCGTATGTTTCTCCTCATGTTACCACTGCTACTTGGCCGTGGTGACGGACAACACGACGTAATGACCACCCTGCCTACCGTAGACCAACCATAGACTAAAGATGAGGTTGACCGATTCTTCGTATTCTGCGCATGTACCCAACACTGACCAAACCCAAAACAACACAATTGTCAAAGTCACATGGTCTGAACTGATGAACGTGTTTGTTTATATCTTAATTCTCAAAAGACAAGCAATTTTACATGAATAAAATTCTCTTACCAATTCGAATTTAATCAAACTAGGTTACATATTGGTTAGAGGAAGTATACAAATATCTCAAAGCTCTTGTTTACTAAGCGGTGTTCTAACTTCAAATCATATCCACGTCGTTTATGATAGACGTATTGGCAGCGAAAGCAGATCAATGTTGGGACACGGAGACTGCCTCTGCGCAGCCAGCGAGACCGCTCGACCACATACTCACTATGCAATACCAACAGTTTGTCCTCTCTCGAATTCTCTAAGTGGATCCTACTGTGTCAAATGCGTCGTCGTGGCGTGATAGCTATTCCTTGGCATTCGCTCTACACGCGCATTGATTGTACTGCACGCATCGTCGTCCTACGACTGATCACGTTGCCAGGGTTGAAGCAGTTTCAACATTCTCTGGTCTTAGTTATACGTGACCAACACTAGCCAAACTACAATCATTTGAAGTATTATCTCTGACGGTCCTGTATTCCGACGTCAGCATCTTTGTGCTTCGTGTGGCTAATTTAATGGAAAATTAGTGGCACGTTCGTGGCTTCCCCGTAATTCTAACCCGAGGTCTCGCGGTTCGATGGAGTGCTATTAAAAAAAAAAGAATGATTCTGCAACGGTTTCTAAGAAACTGCACTTCCTTTTTATTGGTCATGTTTGCTGAGTGTAGCAAGCAAATTAACTGGAAGAAAACTACTGTTTATTTTTAAATATGGGTAAATCCAATGAATCTGAGGAGGTGAAGAATAGCTGCATTTTTGTTACAGATAACACATTTTGGTCATTAAAATTACATGGCATATCTCTGAGAATGTAGTGAGAAAGAAAATGCGTACGCTCACAGTGTGATTTTCTTGCCCCCTGACATCTGTCGTCCTTATTGACAGCTTTAATTGGTTTGGTTTGAGTTTATTACAGAGCGCATATTCGTAACAGTCGCCATTTGCAAAGTTGTAGGATACTGTTCCACGTGCTGAATCCTTACTCATCAGCCTGCGTTATATAGGAGATGTGCCATACCTCAATAGGGAGGTGATGCCATATACNCCAGCCTGCGTTATATAGGAGATGTGCCATACCTCAATAGGGAGGTGATGCCATATACCACGAAGAATGGCTTATCAGTATGGATGGGGAAGGCGACCGTGTTGAATTCCTTGTGGTAAGTGTAGTTGAGGAAATTAGTAATCATCTGATCATTTAAATATAGTTAATTTTATTAATTATGAAACTGATTTNTACAGAGCGCATATTCGTAACAGTCGCCATTTGCAAAGTTGTAGGATACTGTTCCACGTGCTGAATCCTTACTCATCAGCCTGCGTTATATAGGAGATGTGCCATACCTCAATAGGGAGGTGATGCCATATACCACGAAGAATGGCTTATCAGTATGGATGGGGAAGGCGACCGTGTTGAATTCCTTGTTGTAAGTGTAGTTGAGGAAATTAGTAATCATCTGATCATTTAAATATAGTTAATTTTATTAATTATGAAACTGATTTCCTCCCAAAATAAATGCAGATGCTGAATAAATTGGTATCGTGTTGCATTCAGCTGGAAACGAAAGAAATGCATGCTCAGGAAGTTGGTAAATAATGTCACTATTTTTCACGTATGCATCAGAGGATACCATCAAGTGTTGTAAAATTATCTGTGATATTATTTGTATAGTTTATTTTTACGTCGCGAATAGTTAAAAATGGCGTGGGAAATGACTGTAATGGAGAAAGCAAGAAAGTGATGGAGACAGGGAAATGCACTGTTGCCCCGGTATGCGAAAGAATGCTTTCTCCGCACCGTAATAATTTGGTTGCAACTCGTTAATTTATGCAAGTTGTAGGGCTGCAGATGTTTAAATGAAGCTACAATTTTCGCTGAGGTTGCGGAAAATCGAAAATTGTTTCGTTCTTTGTATCAAAGAGCAATCCATAAAACAACTAATATATAATTNAAAAAACTATTTCACCTTGAAACATGTGTTATATTTTTTTCCACTTAGATAGTAAACATGGTTATTTAGGATTGTTATTTCTAGAATTTTCGGATACGTTTTGAAATTTTAGATAGATGAAAGTGGACGGGTTCAGAATTCATTTATATCCCACACACCGGAAGACGCAAGACTACCTTGAGTTATCTTGCGCTGTTAAGTCTGAGACGCAAGGGATAGATAAAGACGGCACTGGCAAGCGCAAATTAATTTCATTGCTTATAGGAGCGCTGAGATGGCGTACAAATATTTTTGTTGAGCAGCGAGAAATTTTATGGGGCTTTCGCATCGATTCTAAATATATTGGAGAAATATGTATGTATACAAGCTTTGTAAATATTCAGTTCCTATATTTTACGGTTATACTGTAATACAATGTTGAATACGCAATAAGAAGATGCCTTGAAAGTTATATTCCAGAATCATGGATGGATTCGGTACTTTCAGTTTAGCCTTTTAAAACCTGTGCAGAACAGTTCACCTCCCAATAATGCAGGTGACAAAGTAAAAAATTACTACAACAGCCTCTTACAAAGTTGGTGTTCGAGAGTCCCCAGTCAATTTAGGCTGGCAGAAGGGCTCCAGCGGCGAGAAGACTCCGGAAGATGACGAGGGATGTTGAAAGGAAGGACCCTTTATGCCGCCAGCTGTCCGCTAACTAACCCATCGTCCCGTAAAGTAATGGCGTGTTGTTTTCCCTTCGGGCGGGGCCGCCTCTGCTGATGCCGTGGTGACAGACGCCAGAGAGCTGGAACTCTGCCCGCCACGGAATTTCAGACACCTAACACTCCACCCGGCAGAGATGCACTGCCGGAGAAGACCTTGAGGGTCTCCCCCGCCCATTGACAGGTCGACGAAGTGAAAGGCGACACAGCTGCAGTACTGTCCTGGACAGAGAATAGAGGTGAGTATGTAGCACTTCGACTGGACCATGGCTGTATCCGAGTGCGAGTGTCTCGTTGACCCCGTGGAAGGTTAATAAATGTGCACAACATCACCAGTCTTGGGATTTGTATCTAGCCAATTGTTATGCTATCTGGAGGGGCCTGCGCTGATAGGTTGTCTAGCCCCGCATGCATAGCTTACTCTATCAGACGTGAGGTAATGAGGATGTCCCTGTCTGGGAAGCTGAGCCCTCCATGCGCGACAGATAGTTCCATCTAGTAGGGGATCTCAGCTCCTCCTCCTTTCGTGATCCAGTGCGCGCTGGGTTGTAGTTAAGTGTTCACCCTACACTGCACGCAAAGGCGTGTCTGGCTCAGCCTATTTATGAGCAAGTGTACGAGTAACTGGGAGTCAAGATGTACTGCTGGACTACACACGACAATATTTCTCATTTAGCTTCTCTCCTGTTGGCTACAGTGACGTATGGTGAAGTATTGCAAGATAATGTGGTGCTTGCTGAGTGCTGTACACACTCGGTGCACGCAACAGGAAGAAGTATCCAGAGTGGAGCCGGGAGAAACTGAATGTATTGCGGCCACTCACGAGAGAGCGGCGAGGCACCCATTACACACTTGCTGTGACTTCAACTGCACTACTAAGTTTAAGTTGCCGATGTGTAAACTAGCAAACGATTAGGTACAGCACAGAGCAAAAACAGATTACATTGCAACAGTTCACAACACGCCGCTGGTTAGCTGGCAGGTTCGCTACGACTCCTATGTTGAGATTAGGTTAACATATCGCAACTTCAAAGATTGAGGGTCGCACTTAAGAGTAAGTGAATTTGAATCCTTTACAACACCAAATTGGCCACGGAAGGAAAGAGAACGTTTCCCTTTTCCCGTCGATTCGTTCAGGTCGATTATAGACGGGTAGCCTGGACGACTACCTCAGCTAACGGTCACAGCAGAGCATGTGTCGTAAGTTAAAGTTAATTACAAGTAAAAATAGTAACACCACTGTAAATTCTTACAAAATTCTAAAAGGAGGGAAATATGCTGGTGGCGATTTTAACATTGACTTATGTCTAACGTGCTGGCTATAAATTCGCAATACCTCATAGAAACCGAGACCTTTACCACAGGATGCTCCCGTATAGAGGACGTGAAACTGCAGTGTGCGTTCCGATATCTGATCTCACGTCCCGACAAAATTACCTTTCCCCAGGCAACATGGCATGGAGTTAAGCTCCCCACACATACACGCGCGAGATACGGCAGTGGTAACGTAGAGCGGTACAACATAAGCAGCCATATATGAAGGTACATAGACTGCTGGTGCGATAATATAATGCGACCAAATTAACAAACGATCCCGTGAAGGGAAGGCGAAACACTTTTACTCCTCGCGCGACGCGTGGCGGGGTAGACAGGTATACTCATTAGAAACTACTGGTATACAAGGTTTCAATGGTTTAACGCTTCCCGAGTATACAGATACATCACAGTGACATTTTTTATAATGTGCATTCGAGACGAATAAAAATGTTATATCAAAAGACCATTTTAAATTTTCAGAGAATAAAGATAAGTTTGTTGGAGCAGGAAAACGTCTACCTGGTGTTAATCAATAAATATGAGAGAGGAAAAGTTACAAATCTAAACCATCATAAATAATATATTCGGTAAACATTAATTTTAATTCATTTGACGGGCCTACAAAAATTATTCGTAGTAAAATTATCTTGTATTAACAATAAATTGTGTTCAAAGTATACACAATCTCTATTTTTTTTTAACTCTTTTTACTACGTTTTATTTTTAAATTGTGCTGTTTTCGAAAGCATAAGCTGTCGTGCATGCAGATATGATTTAAAACATTACCTGAAATTTGTACAAAACGTTTAATAACGCTAAAATAATCGATAGGAGCAAAATCGAAACCAAAGAAACGTGATTGAAATGTTAGCACAAAGAAGATGATATTAATAAAGTCAGGCATACCTGTTCAGAAATGTTGCTTGGTATCTATCTACCGAAATAGTGAATAGTTTTACATAATAATAAGCCTTGAAAGACTCAAATTAAGAACATGCATATTATGCTCCCCTTCACTCCAAACACCAGTAAAACTTTAAATGTCCACTGTTAATCAAATCACCCTAGTTTAAAACTTGATGTTTTCTATGCAAGTTCTTCGACTCCTGAAAGTGCACCATAAGTGAGTGTGAGGGAAGAGATTTGGGCGGCTCTTAACATCGAGGTCTTGAGAGCCGATGAGGGCGAAGCGAGGTGAGAATGGAGCAGTGCCGGAATGAAAGGGTGGGAGAAACGGGAGATCTCCCGCCGACCAGCGGCATCGTCCGGCACGATTTCTGCATGCGAAAATTCGGGAGTCTTTAAAAAATCTACTATCTCTATAACGAAAATACAAGAATGGCTCAAGGTATACAACATTGCTTATGGAGAAGAAATTTCTAAAGCAGAACTACTTCGCGAATGCCCAGCGTCCTAGTATTATGTGGTTGAGCGGTTATCCTGCTCACCTCCCACCAAGGCGAACCGGTGGGGCCGCTCCCAGATTTCACACGGGGAATCGTGCCTGTCGATGCCGTTGGTCGGGGGTTTTCTCGTGGATATCCTGTTTCCCCCAACCTTCCATTTAGGCGCTGCTACATACTCACCTCGCTTCGCTCTCATTGTCTCTCAATATCCCAATGTTAAAGGCGTTATCCACGAAAAAATTTGTCACTTTATATTTGTACCACATACTGTTCAACTTCTTAGACATTTCCTCGCAAAGAAAAAGTTTGAGCACATAGTTCTCGTATAAATACATTTCAAAATAAAAATTTAGCTGTTTTATTAATGTACAAGTAGTGAAAACTAACATATGCGCAGAAATGAGATAATTCACACTGAACGAAGCTGCTAAGAACTACTTTAAGACGTCTATAAAATTGTAAAAGGAAATGTTTTTCTGATTCAGAAAATTACTGAGAATAAGGAAATTCTTGCATATTTTTTATTTGTGACTGTCTTGAAATTTTTGTAATATAATATTTTAAGCGTAGTTTTAAATTAATTAAGACATTGCCTTTCGGTTGATGTTGTTACAATTTCTGCAAAAAGTTTGGTTTATTTTATTTGCACATTACAAAAACAGTGAAATTTTGAGATTAACATGTAATTTAACCAAACCCATGTGATCAAAAAAAAAATTTCTTCAGAAAAAGTAGTAACAGATAATGTATACAAGTTAAACAGTATGTGGTACAAATATAAAATAATTGTATTTATGGCCAACGCTTCTCTCTACTCTCCACTCCACAGGCACGCAGAATATATTATGCACAATCGCCTCCGAGTGCAAGTCACTGAACAGGTGTGCAGTTTTTTCATAGCACCATGGGCAATAGTTTAACTAATAGCAGGGCAGCGCAATAACAAAATAGCTTAATATTAACTCTCACTCTTTCAAGATTTCCAGGGATTCAAATCCAGTATGTCATTGTGAGAATTCGTTACCCAAACGAATTAAGTCATGAAAATCCGCCCTGTTACGCAGCGATACTTGCACTGACGCTTCTATTTGAACGCAATGGTGGACAGCTTTCATCAAAATTATACGCTATAGTAATAGCTATAAAATGCCACTTTCAACCGAGTTGTATAGCTCGGAAGTAATGTCCGGCACAACCTGATTTTGAGAAGTTTTATTCCGTAGTGGTCTGAAGCGTAACTGTTATTCCTTAGAAATTTTCATGGAAATGGAGTAAATTGTAAAGGTTTTATATTGGCTTAGCGCTTTTATAATCAACCTTAGAAAAAAATCACTGACCGTAATTACGTCCAATATGCTACCGTACAACCTGGCAAGCAGGCTCCCAGTTAATTTG
Source organism: Clitarchus hookeri (assembly GCA_002778355.1). Taxonomy (NCBI): domain Eukaryota; kingdom Metazoa; phylum Arthropoda; class Insecta; order Phasmatodea; family Phasmatidae; genus Clitarchus; species Clitarchus hookeri. The sequence goes on from NQII01001665.1 coordinate 455,251, forward strand.
GCAGCCAACTAAGAAAAATATTTGCATGTAATATCTTTGTACCGAGAGTGTATTGTTTAAATCTATGACCAATAAAGTTTTTTTCCTTTATACAATTTAGAGTATAGAATTACACATTAATTACTCATTTTTATGTTTCTGACAATTTCACGTTTTTACTCAACTGACGCATGAAGAAAGTCTTAAGGCCCATTGCAAAGTAAATCTTATACAATATGTTTTTAAACTGCACATTGAAATGCCAAGCACGGCATCTATGGGCTAATATAAACAAGTGATCCTAGTAGCAAAATGTTTGCAGAATTCATATAGTATTTTCAAATTGAAAGTGAAGTTAGCAAAACAGCGACGGAAGTCCGCAACCTGACGTACCTGCGTGCACAACAAGTCGCATATCACGAAGACAAACGGAACTGGTTCATCATGCAGGGACCGCCTGTACATAGGCCACCATGAGAACATTTGCAGACCGTACTGCCATTTGTGTGTTGTTGGAAATATAATACAATCACTTTTGTCATTATTTACTACTGAATTGCAAATCCCCCATTGTTCATGTAGTTCGACACACGTGTAATAACAAGAAACCACTAGCGGCGCCAACGTACCTCGGTTTTATGGTGTCCTATGTGCAGGCGCTCTTCGCGTGGCGCGTCAGTTCAATTCGCTATCGTTATATGCAACCTCTGGTGAACGCAGGCTCGAAAAGTTGCCAACTCCCGTCGCTATTTTGCAAACTTCTATTTCAATTTTAAAATACTAGAATTATTTTTCGGACATTTTGGTGTTGGAATTTCTTGTCTATGTTACAACATAGACCCCGGGGGATTGAATTTCGACATGTAGTTTAAAAACACTTCGTATGTGGCGGAAGAATACAAAATGAAGGAAGAAGTTCTTAAAACCATATTTCACAATAATTTTTTATTTCATTTTCTTCTGAAAAAAACTTTATGTAAGAACCACATAAATATATATATGTAGTCAAATGATTATAGTCTTCAAAATATAGCACCGAAAAGTTGAAAACTTCGAAATATGTGAATACAAGTTTTTATGCTCCTAATTAACTTTGCCAAATAAATCACATGTTATGTGATCTATATCACATACACAACTTATAATTAAGTATCAAGGATAATTGACATTGGTACTAGGAAACTGGTAACCTGAATTTATTTTAAAATAGGTAACAATGTTTTTGCCAAAACATTTTTGTTCGTCCAAGAGAAACTAATACATATTTACACAACCGTCCACAGCTTATATCAAACATGCTACAGAGCAGTTGCCATTTCACACGATGATAAATGGCAATAGTTGCAACCTTCCTCACCAACACCGCACGGAAATTCCCGTTGGCGCCATGTGGCCGTGGAGGAGCGGCCGGCGTCGACGGAGAGCTGCAAGAAGTTGTCCGGCGAGAAGGGGTCATGTATCGATCCCTACCCCTTTTGTACGGCGGCGAGGGGGAAGAAGCGAGGTGGGCCAGCGGTCGTGTTCAGGTGTTCCCTGCGGGCACCCGGGGGGTGCGTGAGTGGCAGCCCCTTGT
>NQII01001666.1:0-19451 GCA_002778355.1 Clitarchus hookeri
AATCGGTAATTAATACACTAGCGCCACCTTAATTGTGTAAAGTACAATGGTGCTTTAATTGGCATTAAAATAAAAATTTTCTTTTTTATAATCGGTCTTAAGGTTTTTAATGAAAAATATATATTTTATGAATTATGCAGGTAGTCAAAGTCCGCATCATGCATGTGGNTCGGTCTTAAGGTTTTTAATGAAAAATATATATTTTATGAATTATGCAGGTAGTCAAAGTCCGCATCATGCATGTGGGTATACTGTTGATTGAAAAAAATATAATTTTTTAAAAACAGGAATGGAAAATTACATATTTTCCTATGCCTATAAATAAAAATACATAAAGCTCGCCCGACGGCTTAATAAAGAAATAAACCCCATCTATGCACTTAAAATATAATCTAACATGGAGGGAGCCGACAGCATCACCTATATTTTAAAAACATAAACTTCTATGACTGCCACCTGGTGGCTAAATCGGCAGCTCACCTGGTGGGTAAATCGATAATTAAAACACTAGCACCACTTAGGTGATGAAAACATAGGAAATCCAAGATGGCGTCCTCACAATGTATAAACAAATGACAAAAGAAAAAAAAACAAGACAGCTAGAAAAATTACTGCTTTCCAGAGGGCCTCAGGGTGCGTCATATAAAGAGTTTTTATGGGATAAAAAAAGTCCGCCCTCGCGATTAAAGTAGGGCACCGATTGGTCGGAACGAAGGTTTCCGAAAACACCCGAGTATTAAAATAATGAGAAACATTGGCGTATAAATTAAATATATTGGAAGGGGTTGGAGGGGAAACGACTAATTGGTAGACTGAAGGTTTCTGAAAACACCCGAGTAATTAAACAATGAGAAATATTGGTGGAGAAATTTAATATATTGCATGGTGGTGGGCAATTTAGCTAATGAGAATCAGGGTCAGTTGGTTAATTAAAACTATTGAAATTGGTAAGTGGAGGGAGTCAGTCGTCTGTTGGGTGCGGTGCTGGGGACAGCACCAGTAAAACAAATGTCAAACGAAAAACCAAGATGGTGGTCGAACGAAGGTGAGAGACAAACCCCAGTAATGAATTAACGAATGACAACAGAAAACAAACTATATGGCGAACGGTGGCTGTAATGCTTAACAAGATGGCGGACTGCACCGACCAAGATGGCGGACGGCAGCACCAACCAAGATCGTGGTTGGTGGCTGTGATGCCTACCAATATGGTGGACTGCACCTACCAAGATGGTGGAATGAGTATGGTTAATGGGAGGTGAGGTGACCTCTAAATATAGGTTTTTAAATTAATTTTAAAATAGTTTTTTTTAATCATTTGTAATATTTTTTAATATGTATATATTTAATTTTTTTAATGTTTTAATAATTTTTTTTTATTTTGGGTTTTTAAGGTCAAAGGTCACCAGGGCCAAGGTCAGGGTCAAAGTCACCTGGATCCAAGATGGCTGCTTTGCAACCAGAGTGACAGAGCACGAGCAGCGCCGACGCTCTAGTCCTAGGTCCCGATGTGCCAAATACCCCATAGTACCTCTACTCACCTAAAATTCGACAATTTCGGAATATGGGACCCCAAGTTTATATGCTCATAATTAACTTTGCCAAGTAAATCATATAACATGTAATCTATATCGTTTATATTAACTTAATATCAAGAATTTCTAACAATCGATACTTGGGTACTGGTATCCTAAACCTATTTTTAAATAGGTATTGATATTTTTGCCAAAACGTTTTTACTCGTCGCAGAGGAAATAATATTAAAATTTATTACTTTCTCTTCGGCTCCGATATTCCGAAATTTTCGAATTTTCGGTGCTATATTTGTAAAACTATAATCATCTGATGACAAATATTTACACTTACGTGGTCCTTATCAAAATATCTTTCAGTTAATGTAATAAAAAATTATCGAGAAATATGTCCTTAAAGCAATTTTGTGTTTATGTAAACAAAACAGCATAAAAATTGTTTTCTTTGCTGTACAAAAACCCTTGTAAGAAATATTTAGAATGCGGCAGCGCATATTTTGCCCTTGTTTTCCTAAAAGTTTGTTAATAAACTCATAGTCACTTAGGGCATGACAAATACGCTAAACTACGGTGCGGTAGAGTTTCAAATTAATTTCAAATTGCAAATTTTTGAAATACAGCTTAAAGAATATGTAAAAGTTTCGGGTTCACTTTATTAACATTTTATAAAAACACCAGCTTTGTGGTTTTTATACTTTCCCGTTACTGTTAGCGAAAACTCCATACTATAAATAAGAATAAGAGTACTCAGTTTGTATGCAGAAGCTTGGTAGACTGCTAAAACAAACGCTAATCCTTCTTTTCATAACAATGGTAGACAAACTATAACCAGAGACCAGCAAAAATCGTGTTATTATTTGGGGACTCATTGAATTATAAACACTTTCACCTTTGCAATATATTTGACATTAGACCATACTTTATTAGACACGCTCTGGGTAACTCGGCACCAATAAATGAACACTTCAAAATTGTGTGCCCCAATCACTTGCAGTTCAGTCAGAAAGTGGAAATGAAACCGCCTCTAGTATATACAGTTATGTGATGTTTATCCTGATGCCGAATAATACGCGAGAACTACACGTCCCTAACTACTGTATAACGACTGCAAGCAGATAATTTGTAAAGTAACATGAAGAAAATACAATAACGGCGCACTCAGCGATGGTCACAATATCTGAGTGGTCAAAGCAACGAGAGAAAATGCAACGATGAGACCCACTTTTCAACCCATTGTACTTCTGCTGCCTCGAACAATTTCTCATCTTGTTATCGTATGTATTAACGAAATCGTTGCTTATTGGTTTACTTACTTGATCATTCGCAAAGAATATGCCAGAACGATAAGGAGCACGATGTCAGTAAATTAGNTTAATAAACTCATAGTCACTTAGGGCATGACAAATACGCTAAACTACGGTGCGGTAGAGTTTCAAATTAATTTCATATTGCAAAGTTTTGAAATACAGCTTAAAGAATATGTAAAAGTTTCGGGTACACTTTATTAACATTTTATAAAAACACCAGCTTTGTGGTTTTTATACTTTCCCGTTACTGTTAGCGAAAACTCCATNCACTTTATTAACATTTTATAAAAACACCAGCTTTGTGGTTTTTATACTTTCCCGTTACTGTTAGCGAAAACTCCATACTATAAATAAGAATAAGAGTACTCAGTTTGTATGCAGAAGCTTGGTAGACTGCTAAAACAAACGCTAATCCTTCTTTTCATAACAATGGTAGACAAACTATAACCAGAGACCAGCAAAAATCGTGTTATTATTTGGGGACTCATTGAATTATAAACACTTTCACCTTTGCAATATATTTGACATTAGACCATACTTTATTAGACACGCTCTGGGTAACTCGGCACCAATAAATGAACACTTCAAAATTGTGTGCCCCAATCACTTGCAGTTCAGCNTAGACACGCTCTGGGTAACTCGGCACCAATAAATGAACACTTCAAAATTGTGTGCCCCAATCACTTGCAGTTCAGCCAGAAAGTGGAAATGAAACCGCCTCTAGTATATACAGTTCTGTGATGTTTATCCTGATGCCGAATAATACGCGAGAACTACACGTCCCTAACTACTGTATAACGACTGCCAGCAGATAATTTGTAAAGTAACATGAAGAAAATACAATAACGGCGCACTCAGCGATGGTCGCAATATCTGAGTGGTCAAAGCAACGAGAGAAAATTCAACGATAAGACCCACTTTTCAACCCACTGTACTTCTGCTGCCTCGAACAATTTCTCATCTTGTTATCGTATGTATTAACGAAATCGGTGCTTATTGGTTTACTTACTTGATCATTCGCAAAGAATATGCCAGAACGATAAGGAGCACGATGTCAGTAAATTAGNTGCTTATTGGTTTACTTACTTGATCATTCGCAAAGAATATGCCAGAACGATAAGGAGCACGATGTCAGTAAATTAGGAAAATGATAGAACTTGTAGAACATAAAACTGCAATATGTGATTCTGAAACACCTTGGTGTAGGACGAGCTGTTTTTCACGAAAATATTCACGGGCAGGCTAGACTCCAATATCCTATGCGCACACTNACCTTGGTGTAGGACGAGCTGTTTTTCACGAAAATATTCACGGGCAGGCTAGACTCCAATATCCTATGCGCACACTTGTAGCCTTACTTTGGCTGTTGGCAGGGACACCCGCATTTCGCAAGAAGATTTCCGCAAATGCTAGATTTCATTACCATACGGACATACAAACATTTTTCTTGTGCTTATTGGCGGCGTGTCTTTGTGGGAAGATNACCTTGGTGTAGGACCAGCTGTTTTTCACGAAAATATTCACGGGCAGGCTAGACTCCAATATCCTATGCGCACACCTGTAGCCTTACTTTGGCTGTTGGCAGGGACACCCGCATTTCGCAAGAAGATTTCCGCACATGCTAGATTTCATTACCATACGGACATACAAACATTTTTCTTGTGCTTATTGGCGGCGTGTCTTTGTGGGAAGATNATGCTAGATTTCATTACCATACGGACATACAAACATTTTTCTTGTGCTTATTGGCGGCGTGTCTTTGTGGGAAGATACTTTCCTTCTTTGACTGGCCAATCAGAATTAGCTAACTTCAATACGGTAAGTATGTGATTCGCGCGCATCCAATCACGAAAGTGCATCTGAGCTGAAGTGTTATGAGATACAACTGGTCGTGAAATCTTTTCGCAGAAATCGGGTGTCCATAGCTATTGGCCACTTCTCTTTGTGTAACAAGAGTCTGTAACATCAGTGAGCCAATTAGAATAAAGTTGCATTATTATTGACCGTCCGTGATTCGTGGGCAGACAGATAAGACGCGTTACAATTCAAATGACCCCCTCATANGTTGCATTATTATTGACCGTCCGTGATTCGTGGGCAGACAGATAAGACGCGTTACAATTCAAATGACCCCCTCATTAAAGTGGTACTCAGTTAAATGTATAAATTTTTTTCGTTCATAGTTTACTTGTCTTATAAAAGTTTTTTTTCGTGCTCTGTCCTGTTTTTCTATGACAGAAATCTGCGTCGCGATGGCGAATGTCCATAAATCTCCACTTTCACCCCCATTGCACTTTTCATTCAAAAATCACACCGAATGAAAGTGTGTTTTGGAAAACAACTTGCCCTGAAAAGTTTTCGCGAAATAAAGATGGCCCTAGATATAAGTACTCAGAAACGAAGATGACCGCTGTAATAACTGAAAGAAGGGAGACGTAAACGNAAACGAAGATGACCGCTGTAATAACTGAAAGAAGGGAGACGTAAACGACTGCTAAAATAGTGAGAGATTTAAATCAAGACGAACAATATCGAAAAACGCGTTAAATAGAAAAATATTTAAAATCAATAATGGTGACGCCACAGGAACTAAAAGAAAATTTCCATGTTGACCGCATTGCAAGCAGCAATGACATTCGTGTTTAAGAAGATAAGTTGCTCTACAGAAAGTTTTAGTCACGTTCTCGAAAAAAAGAAACCTAACAGATAAATCTGAATCGAAAACCAGAAATGTTAATGGCTCTGCCTGACGTAAGTGGTGAACAAGACAGAAAAAAATGGGGACCGTTAAGCCGCTTTAAAAACAGCTAGGAGAACCTTGTTATTAATGACAAATCCGCAGAGGAAATATCGACATAAAATACCGTGGTCAGTAATTCAAAGTGAAAGTTACCGTCGCAGTAATTGACTGATTTATTAAAAAAAAACCGAGACACTACGACAATCTATTCTCGTTTTAAGACGAAAGCAAATTCGTGTTCCCTAAAATGTTAGGCAGTATCGTTTTTCTTGCGTTCTGCGGTTGTTTATTTGTGGAGACCGTGTCCTGGCTTNGTTCCCTAAAATGTTAGGCAGTATCGTTTTTCTTGCGTTCTGCGGTTGTTTATTTGTGGAGACCGTGTCCTGGCTTTATTCGTCACCTCACTGTGTTAGTGTATGTACATTGGTAGTGTGTGATATTTTGGCATGGAGAAGTATGCATTTGTGGGGTTGGTAGTGTGTTTTGTTGTTTGTTTAGTTCTAGTATGGTGTCACGAGCGATCGTGTATGGTTGCGTCCATTCAACATGTGAAGTTTACGTTACGAAACTCCGCGAGTTACTTAGTCGACCGTGTCGCGTACTCCTCCGGGCGTTATTAAAGTTGTGCACGGAATCATATTGTTCGTTCTTCCAGCACCACGTGAAACTTAAGTTCTAAACTCCCTGACTCCTGCCGTTCAACGCAATCAGACCCATCGTACATTACTCACGTGTGGGTAATTTTTGGTCTGTGCTGGACACTGCAAAGCCTAATGACCAATGAATTTACGAGTGGGTGAATAATTCGCAAATCGTCTTACTTGTCTAGGATATATCTGGTCCGTGTTACTGTAGCTGAACATATAGCCTACGGCTCATTAGCTGTGACAACGAAGCAAGTTCTGTGTCAACTTACGTACAGCACGCATTACACAATTTTTTGTCTGCAACGCCTGAAGTCGTAATTTAAAGTGGGTCTTCTATAAGTGAATGAAGAGATTTGTGCGGCTCTTAACAGCGAGGTCTTGAGAGACGAAGAGGGTGGTTGAGATGAGTATGGAGCGGAGCCTGAATGAAAGGGNAGGAAATCCCCGAGAAAAACCCCGTTGACCAGCGGCATCATCCGGCACGATTCCCACATGCCAAATCCGGGCGTGACCCGGCCGGGGATTGAACCCTGTTCGCCTTGGTGGAAAGCGAGCGGGCTGACCGTTCAGCCACCGCGGCCCCTTGGGTCTAAAAGCGCCAATGCCAATTCACATTGAAGTTAATTCTTTTAGACCCGTATTTATTTGTTGTTCCAGGTGTTGTAAATCCGAAGATTTTCCATGCGTGGTGCTGCAGTTAAGACGACACAACACGTGTTATGTTACCACAACTAACCAGTTGTATGCATTGTGCTTGTCTGTAGAAATAAGAAACATCACTTTACAGTATAAAAGGAAGCCCCTGGCGCGCGTCTGTCTGTGTGACTGCGCTAATCTCGAGAACNCCACAACTAACCAGTTGTATGCATTGTGCTTGTCTGTAGAAATAAGAAACATCACTTTACAGTATAAAAGGAAGCCCCTGGCGCGCGTCTGTCTGTGTGACTGCGCTAATCTCGAGAACCACTGAACGGATTTGAATGAGGTATATACTTTAATAATATGCATTTATCGAGGAAGGTTTTTGTGTATGAAAAACTGACCTAGCTCTTACAGGAGCTGAGCATTAATGGTATTAGTGAATGAAGTCGGGAAAAAAATTTGCCGCCAGCGCGCTACCATGGAATACGCTGCCTAATCCTTTAGAGATATAACAAAATAATATACAAAAAAAATGTAGAGAATTAAATGATATACAAAATATCAGCGGTAGCACATATCTATCTTTAATAGAAAAGTACTAATAAGCGTATGTACAATTTAAATTACGCTGTAAAAACAAACGTAAAATTCACTGTCTTTTCTAACCATAAAGAACAAAATTTTTATCAAACTCAAACAATTCATAATTAAAACTGTTTAATGTAGATAAGAAATATCCTTTACAGAATACAANCCACTGAACGGATTTGAATGAGGTATATACTTTAATAATATGCATTTATCGAGGAAGGTTTTTGTGTATGAAAAATTGACCTAGCTCTTACAGGAGCTGAGCATTAATGGTATTAGTGAATGAAGTCGGGAAAAAAATTTGCCGCCAGCGCGCTACCATGGAATACGCTGCCTAATCCTTTAGAGATATAACAAAATAATATACAAAAAATGTAGAGAATTAAATGATATACAAAATATCAGCGGTAGCACATATCTATCTTTAATAGAAAAGTACTAATAAGCGTATGTACAATTTAAATTACGCCGTAAAAACAAACGTAAAATTCACTGTCTTTTCTAACCATAAAGAACTAAATTTTTATCAAACTCAAACAATTCATAATTAAAACTGTTTAATGTAGATAAGAAATATCCTTTACAGAATACAATTTTGCCCAACGTAACAAAACTAGCACTAAAAACAAACATGAGAGTACTTATGCCTTCAAAAGATAACAGCATGTTCGCTGACATACCACTGAAAGTCGGAAATGGAGAGCTTCCAATGGATTGTGGAAACATTTATCTCAATGGTGATATAGGCACCTATGTGTTTTAGTCACCGACCACCAATTACTGATAAATAATGTATACCCTGAAATACACGACATTTCAAATAAGACACTGTCGTAGTTCAAAGAAAGAGTATAATTATCACCTACTAATGAACATGTGAAAAAAAGTAATGAATTAGTGCTCGCAAAATTTAATGTGCAAACAAAAGTATATTACTCAGTAGATACAGTACTCGACAGTGAAGAAGCTGTGCACTATCCCACAGAATTTCTTAATTCATTGAATCCTTCTGGCATGCCACCACACAAACTGATTTTAAAAGTTGGAGCTTCCGTAATTTTATTGCGAAATCCAACTCCACCGAAATTATGCAACGGGATTCCATTACAAATAAAAAGTTTAACAAGTTATCTCATTGAAGGCACTATTCTAACTGGCTGTGGTACTGGAGTAACTGTTTTAATACCGAGAATATCAATGACTCCCTTGGATTTGCTTTTTCATTTTAAAAGAGTCCATTAAGAGTTTGTTTTGGTATGACCATAAATAAGGCACAGGGTCAAACACTTAATGTGACTGGAGTGGATTTGAGTGGAGCATGTTTTTCACACGGACAACTATACGTAGCCCTTTCGTGTGTCACGTCGAACAGAAATCGTTTTGTGCTGGTGGGCAAAACTATTAATGTTGTATACAAATAAATTTTGTAAACCACTATTATTTAATATTATTATATCAGAGATGTATGAATGTGGATAAAGCGAAGGAGGTAGGTATGTCAGGACCGTGGTAAATGGAGGTCCATAATCTCTGCCTACCCCCCTGGGAGACAGGCGTGACGTGTATGTATGTATGTATGTATGTATTTTGTATATGATAGTAGTTTACTAATTTACTATCATATAATACTGTAATTGTCTTTTCCCAATTTATTTATTGGTGTATCGCCGTAAAAACTTCATTGTACCCAGGCGAAGCCGCGCCGGGTAGCTAGTTCATAATATGTAACAGTTAGACGGTTTACTAAGCAGTCACCCACAGGGAAGATCATTGGCCACTGGGTGTCACGGTGTGCAGGAACGGCCAAAAATAACTTTCCTATTCCTTATGTACACAATTGTGCACAATTGGTTGGAACGAGTTAAGGATTGCTCGTCTTTCATCATTCGGTATGCAGTACAAGAGTCGATTATTATATAATATAGCCTATATTCACACATTTTAAATCAAACATTTGGAAAATCACCCCATATATGGCGTGTTTTTTTGTTTCTTAAAAACATCCACAAGCATTTCGTGCCACTGTTAACATAAGTTTCTTATTTTTTGTTAAATGTAACTTTTAGTTTATCTATAGTTATAACATATCGTCCATAATTAATATGAATAAAAACCGAGGTAAAATAAGTGTGTTGCAAATGTGTGTAGTTCTCATGCAAAATGTTATTAAAGTGAGTGCGCAATAATGATGCGCGTTTTCCCTTTGGTGTAATTGTCTAGACTTAGTTACTGTTTAGTCTACAGAGGTTGGCAACTCTACATTCTCGCCACCACAGAGCACTAATTTTGCACTTGCACAGGATTTCTCCGTTTTCATAGTTAGTAAATGGGATAACTGCAATTTTCGTAAAAAATATATTTAATCGTGTAAAATTTTCAGATTTGTGTTGTGTTAAAACTTACGCAAAGAGTAAACTTTTTTCTTAGCATTAGAGCGAAAATATAACGAAATATGTTCGCATGNATAGTTAGTAAATGGGATAACTGCAATTTTCGTAAAAAATATATTTAATCGTGTAAAATTTTCAGATTTGTGTTGTGTTAAAACTTACGCAAAGAGTAAACTTTTTTCTTAGCATTAGAGCGAAAATATAACGAAATATGTTCGCATGCTGTTTAATATTCTCTAGTGACTTGATTTAGAAAAACGTTGGCTTACACAACTGCGTTATTTAAATATGATAACTGAATTAAAAAAACAAGCAAAATTGTTAAAAATATAACAAAAAAGGAATTTCCTCCACAGTTTCCCTGAGGGAAAGGAGAAGAAGATAAAACTCCTTTTAATTGTGGTTACATTTATACAGCATTTAAATTCGTAACTTTATTCCACTGAAATAAGCTTGCTTATAAAAGCNTTTTAATTGTGGTTACATTTATACAGCATTTAAATTCGTAACTTTATTCCACTGAAATAAGCTTGCTTATAAAAGCTCAACGCCAAACACAGTGGTTTCTGTAATGTTTTCTGATTTAAAAAGCCTTGAAGAGCGGGAATAAAAGTAACGAAATAAAGTTAGTGCTTAACTAGTTCTGTCACACAGAAATGTGTGAGTTAAAGTGATGCAAGCTACTGATGTGTTGGTATGCGATGCACTTGTGTTCAGCGCTCGCCTTGCAAGCGGCGAACAAGGTGTCGCGTGCTCGATTGTGTCGGTGTTGGCCATTCATGTCAAAGCGGCGTAGAAAACTCCACAAATCAATAAATCACACTAGCCACGAGGAAGATTGAGAAGTGGCGCCTTGCAGTGTACAGTGCCGGTCATAAATAACATTCGTGTGACTGAACGGGTAAAAATGTTTGGCCGGAGGCAAGTATATAACATATTTCCAGCCCTAAACGAACTTTAACACACAAATAAATTAAACTCCTTCATGTAATGCCAACTTAAAAGTGACCCTATAGGAACACCAGTGTACCTTGAGGCAGAAATTGTCTCTATGCCGAACTCTCTCATAAGNAACTTAAAAGTGACCCTATAGGAACACCAGTGTACCTTGAGGCAGAAATTGTCTCTATGCCGAACTCTCTCATAAGAAATATGGTTTTGTTCCTAACGTGGGTAAAACAATTCATAAATTGGTTAATTTTTGTTTGCATGAGGCGGAGGAATAGCCTGAAAGTAGAACTTTACCAGGGATTTAGAAAAGTTTTGAAGTAATCGTGAATGAACTATACCAAATATCCGGTAACTGGAATATGGAAACGGCTGGTGATTTTTATTTTTTTTATTTTAACCCGTTCAGTCACAATCTCCATGACCGTGGACATGTTGCGTTCGATGGGTATTTATAGTCAATACTGTACACAGCAAAGAATCAGCACCCAATGTCATTAGAGTCTTGTACCGGGTAACAGTATTTGTGAAAGTTACCAAACATCTCGTATATGAATGAATGTAACGCAGCAGGTTGTTCACTGGTTGTAAAACAGTGGACAAAAGTACAGAAAACTTTAAAATATNTATGAATGAATGTAACGCAGCAGGTTGTTCACTGGTTGTAAAACAGTGGACAAAAGTACAGAAAACTTTAAAATATTACACGATTGCAACATTTTTGCTCACAAATTAATGCGTAACCGAACGAGATAAATTATTGTGGTATAATTTTTTTATCACACAAACACGCCCAATTAAAATTACAATTTAAACTGCAATCGAAGTCGTTTGCGATTGACATAATAAACAATTCACAAGGAAGTGGGTAGGGATAAACTTAAAACAAGGAAACAAAATTCTCGCTTGTCTAATCTGATTGGCTGACACGCTTGCTTTGCGTTATGTTGAATTTGGGTCGACTTATTACTAGAGACCTGAACAATTCGTGAGTTCAATGACCTGCAGGCTAGACTCTACAATATTATGCACCAATATTGCTATATTAACTGCACATTGGTTGTCTGCTGTCTCAGTGGAACGCGAACGATTGGGCCAGCGTTCTATGAGAATTGTCAAGTACCGCGTGGACCAATGACTAAAGTTATATAAACACACGTGTTTTCAATTCCAGCTTGTCTCAAAATTATCCATTCAGTAGTTTTTGCGTGAAAGAGTAACAAACATTCATACATCCATCCTCACAAACTTTCGCGATTATAATNGTTTTTGCGTGAAAGAGTAACAAACATTCATACATCCATCCTCACAAACTTTCGCGATTATAATATTAGTAGGATATGTAAGTGCATAGATGATTGATATGCAAACAGTCAAAGTTTAGTGCGATTGCACATTAGCATACGTCGTATGATGGTGCTAGCATTGTGGCAATTGTGAGTCATTATTAATGAGTAGAGACTGGGGAAATTCGCGGGCTCGACGACATGTGTATTCCAAGCAGATATCAACTGCCCACTGGCTCCTTGCTGCTAGAGTGTGAGGCCATGATTGGGCCTGCATTCTGTTGCGTGTCTATTACTGGCTCAAGAGTCCTCAAGTAAGTTGTGGGCCAGTACCGTACTAAGGGCGCCGCCTATTTGTAGCTCTCTAGCGTGCCTGAGGCAGGGAAGCGCGGGGACGATAAGGGCGACACTGACACGCGCGCCTAGTGCCCCCATCGCTCCTACGCGCAAGGCGGTGAACTGGCGTGCAGTGTTGCCGTCCTGCTGCGTGCACCTATGTGACTTTGAGCGGTGACCCTATCACTTCGTTGCTGGGAAGTCTTCAGCCAAGTTCAGTGCAGGTCCCTATAACAGTTTCGCGTGTTTCCGGCCAGCATATTATGAGATGTGAAAAAGCAGTTTGAAAAAANCAGTGCAGGTCCCTATAACAGTTTCGCGTGTTTCCGGCCAGCATATTATGAGATGTGAAAAAGCAGTTTGAAAAAACTGTATTTGGCTATGTTTAAGGGCTCATGAATAGCGTTTAAATTGTGCATGGTGCATTGAGATTATTGTACGTATATGCTGTTCAAGGTAAAGTGAGCACTTTAGAGGCCCTAGTTACTTTTTCGTTTCATCTCTTTCTTATCCTTTAACCACCTTTTAAAATAAATATGGACATGCAAGTAATAAACACAGTGTTTATATCCCACAGCACTCGGAAGTTAACGTCTAAAGCTAAATAAAAATACATTTATTGACTATTATCCCAAATGAGAGGGTTTTCAAAAGTGCTCACTTTACCGTGAATAGTCTATACCTCGTAATAAGTGTGTTTTATTTTCGTACATTGATATAATGGGACAAGTTTAATGGTTTAAAAAAAAANGTTTTCAAAAGTGCTCACTTTACCGTGAATAGTCTATACCTCGTAATAAGTGTGTTTTATTTTCGTACATTGATATAATGGGACAAGTTTAATGGTTTAAAAAAAAACGCGGATTTCAAACCCTCTGGAACGCTATCCAAGCGCAAGGTAAACTGTAAAAAAACAAGTGTAATTTTACACAAAATGTGTCTCCACTGACATCGGTGTAATTTTACACCTACTTATGTCAATGTTTTTTTACTCTACGTGCAAGTAAATTTATCCTACAAATTAGTAAAATAACACATACTTTGTACAACTAACTTTGCATAGAGTGGTGTAAAATTACTATTGCTACGTAGCAGAAAATAAACTGCAACATTCGTGTATTTTATCTCCGCGCCAAGTAAATTTACAGAGACGCCGCAATTGTAATTTCACCCGTGTGTATGTGTANATTCGTGTATTTTATCTCCGCGCCAAGTAAATTTACAGAGACGCCGCAATTGTAATTTCACCCGTGTGTATGTGTATTTTTCACTAACAAAAAAGTAAAATCCTAGATTCACTGTAAATGTAATTGCAAAATTTCTGTACATTTTTCATTGTTTAACTAAGCAATTTTAACTTCAACGCATGTTCGTTTACAACTGCGTCATGTTAATTCACATACTTTGTATGTGTATTTTTATCATTTTCATGTTATTTTACTCAGTTTTGTAACTTGTTGTTTAACACAGTTATAAAAAGTTGCCGACAAAATGCGGGGAAGAATTGACTTCAGTTATAGAATAGGTAGTTTATACAAAAGCCAGCATATTGTATCAGCGGGAGTTAAGAATTTCCCTTTTGAACATTCAAAATGAGTTCGAAGTAGTTCTGCTCTCTACCGCTAGATCGCATGTTTTTAAACAAATACTTGTAGTTACATTTGAATTCACAGAGAANAAGTAGTTCTGCTCTCTACCGCTAGATCGCATGTTTTTAAACAAATACTTGTAGTTACATTTGAATTCACAGAGACATTAGTGTAAAATCACAAATACTTGACTAGTTTTAGCAAATTACACATAAAATTGTAAAATCACCAAAAATGTGTATGTGTAAATATACGCTCGCAGATATTACCGAATGTAATGCAAGTTTACACACACACAGTCAGTGTAAAATTACACAATTATTGATGTACAACTATACTGACATTGGGTGATCATACAACGACTATGTAGCAGTAAAAATTCATAACTTAAGGTTTTAATATTTTGAGTGGGTGTATTTTACACATACTTTAAAACGTTTAAATTAACACCTATTTTGTGTTAATTAAGCCATACATTCATGTATTTTCACCAAATACATGTAGTACTCTCTTGATTATTAATAACATTTGTGTAAAATTTCACTACTGTAGTTGTTTTTACCAATTACACATACAAAAAATAAAATTACAAAAATTTGTATACGTAAATTTACACTTATTTTTAAGTGTGTAGGCGGCGCCCTTAAAGAGCGATAGGCCTCGTGACAAGACAAACGAGACAGCCGGACGAACAACTGGCGGAGTTCGAGCAAGGCCGAGTGATACGTCGGTGAGAGTTCGAACTTCCCGTTATTCGGATATTTTACATTTCTTAGTTCGATTACGTTGAGAGCAATGGACATGCAAAGATATCCATAAATGTCGAGGAGGTTCTGGATGATCCCGACAGACGAACAAAAGGATGACAGTTTGTTGTCAGAGAGGAAGCATCACAGCTTGCGGAGTTATTTTCCATCATCTAATGACATGTGACATTTCCTCCAAGCTCCTGATCGTCTTCAGAAACATTTCCAGACACCTAGAACAGGCAAGTGTGCCAACCCCACAACCACTATTACAGTTTCCGCTAACATATCTACATCGTCGTTAGGAAAGTGTTAAGAACATCGATGTTCTCTTTTATCTACGGTCAGTGGATTGTATTTAGCAGAGAAAAATGCTTTTCTTTGGACATGTAAGAATAATTTTCAATATGGGGCCGTGGTGGTGTAGTGGTTAGACTACTCTCCTCCCACCTGGGCGAACCAGTTTCAATTCCTGGCTGAGTTGCTCTTGAATTATCGCATGTGGGATTCGTGCCAGACGATACCGCTGGTTGGCGGGTTTTCTCGGGGACCTCCCGTTTCCCTCGACCCTTCATTTCGGCGCTGCTCAGTACTCACCTCACTTCACACTCATCGGCTCTCAAGACCTCGATTTTAAGAGCCACCCAAATCTCTTCACGCACTCACTATTTTCCAATGAAACGAAAGTTCAATGCAATTAAGTTTTTTTCCACTCAAAATCCTGTTGAATAGAAAAAGATTTATCCCAAATCAAAATTTATCATTTTATACTTGGAGAACTGCAAAATTCGGAGTCTCATCATAGGGGGAATGACTTCACACTCAAACACTAGCCAATGAACTAATAACGCCGGTTCCTGTATTCACAGAGTTGTGAAGACCAGGGCGATGAGAAATAATAGCGCGAATTTTGCCCGTCCCTTGTTATAGCACGTCATTCATAAAAACACTTCGCGACTTACAAACATNTTAGTTCGATTACGTTGAGAGCAATGGACATGCAAAGATATCCATAAATGTCGAGGAGGTTCTGGATGATCCCGACAGACGAACAAAAGGATGACAGTTTGTTGTCAGAGAGGAAGCATCACAGCTTGCGGAGTTATTTTCCATCATCTAATGACATGTGACATTTCCTCCAAGCTCCTGATCGTCTTCAGAAACATTTCCAGACACCTAGAACAGGCAAGTGTGCCAACCCCACAACCACTATTACAGTTTCCGCTAACATATCTNCCCACAACCACTATTACAGTTTCCGCTAACATATCTACATCGTCGTTAGGAAAGTGTTAAGAACATCGATGTTCTCTTTTATCTACGGTCAGTGGATTGTATTTAGCAGAGAAAAATGCTTTTCTTTGGACATGTAAGAATAATTTTCAATATGGGGCCGTGGTGGTGTAGTGGTTAGACTACTCTCCTCCCACCTGGGCGAACCAGTTTCAATTCCTGGCTGAGTTGCTCTTGAATTATCGCATGTGGGATTCGTGCCAGACGATACCGCTGGTTGGCGGGTTTTCTCGGGGACCTCCCGTTTCCCTCGACCCTTCATTTCGGCGCTGCTCAGTACTCACCTCACTTCACACTCATCGGCTCTCAAGACCTCGATTTTAAGAGCCACCCAAATCTCTTCACACACTCACTATTTTCCAATGAAACGAAAGTTCAATGCAATGAAGTTTTTTTCCACTTAAAATCCTGTTGAATAGAAAAAGATTTATCCCAAATCAAAATTTATTATTTTATACTTGGAGAACTGCAAAATTCGGAGTCTCATCATAGGGGGAATGACTTCACACTCAAACACCAGCCAATGAACTAATAACGCCGGTTCCTGTATTCACAGAGTTGTGAAGACCAGGGCGATGGGAAATAATAGCGCGAATTTTGCCCGTCCCTTGTTATAGCACGTCATTCATAAAAACACTTCGCGACTTACAAACATNGAAATAATAGCGCGAATTTTGCCCGTCCCTTGTTATAGCACGTCATTCATAAAAACACTTCGCGACTTACAAACATTTATCTAGATACCGCTGTTGTAAAGTCTAAAAAGTTAATATTTCATAAATTATATAATTGTATTTTTACATAGGTTTGTAATTGCACGAAGAATTTCTCAATGAAATCTACAAACTTTTTAAAGTATACCTTTTCCTAAGTTCACGTGATTATCGTGAAAAAAGTTACACGCAGGCTAGATCTAAATATATTATTTACACACAATTTTCTCCCTATGGTTATTGTCAGCATGTCTTAGTTACATGCCTTTGTTCAATATGAATTGACAAGCCAGAATTAGGTTACTCAAATACTGGACGTATCTGACTCGTAGGCAGACACATAAGATTCGTAGAGGGAGTTAATACCCTAAAATCACGAAAGCGAACAGAATTTTAAGTATTTTGAAACACAAATAGAAAGGAAAATCAGGCCCATTTACATACGATAATTAGGGAATCTCATTTTGACCAAATCTGTAATGACCAGTTGTATTACATAACATTTTGACTCATATCCCCAAACTTGATTGGATGATTTAGTTGTAATGCATCTTAGGCGTCTGCTCGCCAATGATAGACATACAGGAACGGAATAAATTAACTCTCATTATACGGGCACCGGTTTTTCGCGAAAAGATTTCAGGACAAGTTGTGTTCTAAAACACTTAAGTTCAGAACTACTTTCATTATTGGATCATTTGAATTGTTACGCGTCTTATCTGCTTTCCCCCCGAATCATAGACGGTCAGTTAAGTGGAAACTTAATTCTGATTGACTCACTCATGCAACAAACACTCTTCAGACAATGACAAGCGGCCAGTATNAGTTAAGTGGAAACTTAATTCTGATTGACTCACTCATGCAACAAACACTCTTCAGACAATGACAAGCGGCCAGTATCAAGAGATTTGAGCAATTCGCGGATTCATTTTGAAACAAAATAGAATTCAAAACACGTTTGTTTATATAACTTTAGCCATTGGTCCACACGGTACTTGACAATTCCTGTAGAACGCTGGCCCAATCGTCGCCTTCCTCTGTTACAGCAGACAACCAACATGCAGTTAATATCGGCATATTTGTACATAAGACTGTAGAATCTAGCCTCCAGGTCATCGAATTCGCGAATTTATCAGGTCTCTACCAAAAGCCAAAGGAACTCTGCAAGTGTGCATATAGAACATTGAAGTCTAGCCTCCACGTAATTTTTTTTCGCGAAAAACAGGTGGCCGTGCATTGGCTATTCAAGAAAGAAAATGTCTCCTTACAAAGACATGAAGCCAATAAACAAAGGCAAACTGCTGTTACGCCAGTAGGGAAAATCNTCCAGGTCATCGAATTCGCGAATTTATCAGGTCTCTACCAAAAGCCAAAGGAACTCTGCAAGTGTGCATATAGAATATTGAAGTCTAGCCTCCACGTAATTTTTTTTCGCGAAAAACAGGTGGCCGTGCATTGGCTATTCATGAAAGAAAATGTCTCCTTACAAAGACATGAAGCCAATAAACAAAGGCAAACTGCTGTTACGCCAGTAGGGAAAATCAGGTGCCCCTAACGATTATGGATGTGCGAAATTCGCGTTATTATTTTACGGAACGCTACACATTACTGTCCTCGTATAAACATGAGTCAATGTCAATTATTTATTGGCTTCTGCGAAATTAAGGACATATATTCTCTTTTGACTTGGTAGTACGTGATTGGGCGAGTTTCTCGTCACCTGTTCCCGATTGGTTCAAGGTCACCCAGGTCGAGTCGAACCAACTGTATTCCAATGGCAGAAGTAATACAAACGCACACGTGATTGCAATCCATTATATCTTTAAATAATAAAGCGAATCTGACACGACTCTGCCAATGACACGTAAGGAAGAAGGCGAAAGTAATTTGAGGTTTTAAAAAAAACAAGTGTTCGGATGAGTGAAGAGATTTCGGCGGCTCTTATAATAGGTCTTAAGAGCCAACGAAAGTGAAGCAAGGTGAGTATGGAGCAGCGCCGGAATGAAAGGGCGGGGGAAACGGGAGATCCTTGAGGAAACCCGCCAACCAGCGACATCGTCCGGCATAATTCCCACATTCGGGAGTGACCCTGCCGGTAATGTAACCTAGGTAAGAGGCGAGTGGTCTAACCACTTAACCAGCGCGGCCCTTGCAAGTGGCTGGTAGGGATGTTTTATCGGTACTTGAGGGGTGTGGAGGGTGCTTGAAGTTGCCGTGCGGTGTGACTGTAGAGAACCGGTTGGCAGCGGGGGCGAGTGAGACACACGTTGTTTTCTTGGCGGAGATAGCGGACACCCACGTGCTAGCTGCTTCCGGCTCGCAGTGGCCCGCCACAAGGTGAACCACGTAGTGGCCGTGAAAATACCTGGCGTTCCCCGCTGCCACGCCATGCCTAACGTGACCACACGTCCCGCTTTCAAGCTATGTGTCCCGCTGTCTCCACAAATAAATAAATGGCGTGTGGGGAGTGCACTCAGGGCAAGGCAACACCCTCCGAATGACGGTCTTTCCAGCTGGTACCCGTAGGTGACCGTCATCCCCGGGCATGACAGAAACGATACCCTAGAATGGAGCGGCGCTGGAATGCAAGGGCGGGGTAAACGGGAGTACCCCGAGAAAACCCACCGGCAAGCGACATCGTCCAGCACGATTCCCACATGCGAAAATCCGGGAGTGAACCCGCCGGAGATC